>JALPQI010002412.1:0-91745 GCA_025490895.1 Thaumatotibia leucotreta
AATGTTAAATACGAATTTGAGCTTTACGCACGTGCGTGTAGGTTTATATTGCTCTGTGGAACAGGACTTGTATATCGGTCCTTGGCGGTGAACCTGCGCTGCCAATATATCGGTCGTTGGCGTCCAAAAGGTTAAACTAAACAGTCGCCATTAGATACATCGGAGTGGTTACAAATATCTGAGCACGCCTGTGTTCTCTTGATGTTACGAGTTCATGTTGAAACATTTTTGAACACTGCGGTTGCGACTGGTCAGGATAATGGATCAATGAAAACACTAGATTGGTCTATAAAAATCTTTTATTAAAAAATCACTGCGATATTGTGTAATAGTCGCCTACGCACAGGATCTGCCATACAGTTAACAATTATACTATTCATTATGATCTTACCGGCTCCGGGAGCCTACATTATTCAAATTACAACTAAACAAGCGAATCCGAACACAAAGAAATGCTATCAATCGATTGACAAAATAAATACACTTATACCCGGTAGGGAATACATATTATTTCGAATTTAATATAGACATTATAGACATTTCCGTCACACCCAGTATCCGCGACACCCGTTCGGACGTTCCGATAATTCTTAAGTATAGTGTCAGTCCTACAGCTTCAGCCCTCCGGAGACGCCGGCGCCGGCCCGGGACGAGACACCGAAACAGGTCGGCACCTGGAAACCAGCTGGGAATTATTAACAATAAACATTGTTTTTTCTACGTAAGTCGTCACATCATAAGGCACTGGTCTCACCGCGAGCTACTAAGCTATGAACTATCGGCTATAAACACGAACAAAAGGAACGCACTCCCATGTAAATAAAAGAGACACTGTTATACTCGCCCGGCGGTGATAGCTGATAGCTGGGCGAGTATCGCCGTGTCTCTATTATTTACACGGGAGTGCGTATCTGAGCAATTCTCTTTATTTTTGCCACTAAAATGAAATATGAAATTTTAGGTAAATTTTATACTATTTCTACTCAGAATCACAAGCCGATTCCATTTCCGTCGAAAGAAAAAGTGTCCCATGATTTTTTTTCCTATTGTGTTACTATTTTCCATACACCTTCTATGGCGGTAACACAAGAGGATATTCGAAATATGTATGAAATTTTTGGGACTTTTTTTCGCCGGAAATGGAATCAGCTCGTGATTCTGAACAGAAATAGTATAAAATTTACCCAAATTTTCATATTTCATTTTAGTGGCAAAAATAAAAAGAATTGCTCATCTTTTGTTCGTGTTTATAGCCGATAGTTCATAGCTTAGTAGCTCGCGGTGAAACCAGTGCCTAAGTTCTCTAAACTGCGTTCAAAAAGTATATGCAAACCAGGTGGCTTGGTCACGCGTATATCGTGCTACTCGTCACTTTCGCTTTTGCATAGATACTTGTTAGAACCTGGCGACAACGATAAAATGTTAACCACGTTACCATCATAAGCCTACAGGATTACAGTAACAGATTTTATTATGACAAGTTTCTAGCCTGTGTGTGTTATAGTGGCCAAATACGGAACTCATTACAGTATAATATATGGTACTATAATATATGTATAGTTATTATTTACAACCAAACTTGTCATACTAGAACCTGTAATACTGATCATTAGATCATTACCATCGATTTGTTTCTCATCCCATTTTAGAATATTTGTAATACTAATACGTATGTACATGTAGTTTATGAATAAAATAAAAGAAATCATTTATTCAGGATGATTAATTCCATATAATGTTATTAACAGTAACATGCCTTACATTAAGTAAGGCCGCATTCGTTTCGACCCGCCGCCCGTGGCAAGCTTGTCTAGGTCACTATCCCATCTTACAGCTACAACGGCTAGACGCAGTCGATCACTTACAGAGCAACGCTGCGGTTGCGCAGTGTTGCATGAAATCGCTCACATGCGCGTCCGCGAACATGACAGACGCGCTGCAGAAGTATCGTAAGAGTTGCTTCGCGAGGGAATTCTGTATTAATAATAAGTGTCTCACCACTGAGCCCGGACCCTCGGCAACAGACACAGCCTAGCTGTAGAGGTCGTCGTCCTGGCCCTCCTCCTGGAAGGTGGGCTGGTCTCGTAAGAGTTGCTTCGCGAGGGAACTCTGTATTAATAATAAGTGTCTCACCACTGAGCCCGGACCCTCGGCAACAGACACAGCCTAGCTGTAGAGGTCGTCGTCCTGGCCCTCCTCCTGGAAGGTGGGCTAGTCTCGTAAGAGTTGCTTCGCGAGGGAACTCTGTATTAATAATAAATGTGTCTCACCACTGAGCCCGGACCCTCGGCAACAGACACAGCCTAGCTGTAGAGGTCGTCGTCCTGGCCCTCCTCCTGGAAGGTGGGCTGGTCTCGTAAGAGTTGCTTCGCGAGGGAACTCTGTATTAATAATAAGTGTGTCTCACCACTGAGCCCGGACCCTCGGCAACAGACACAGCCTAGCTGTAGAGGTCGTCGTCCTGGCCCTCCTCCTGGAAGGTGGGCTGGTCTCGTAAGAGTTGCTTCGCGAGGGAACTCTGTATTAATAATAAGTGTCTCACCACTGAGCCCGGACCCTCGGCAACAGAGCCAGCCTAGCTGTAGAGGTCGTCGTCCTGGCCCTCCTCCTGGAAGGTGGGCTGGTCTCGTAAGAGTTGCTTCGCGAGGGAACTCTGTATTAATAATAAGTGTCTCACCACTGAGCCCGGACCCTCGGCAACAGAGCCAGCCTAGCTGTAGAGGTCGTCGTCCTGGCCCTCCTCCTGGAAGGTGGGCTGGTCTCGTAAGAGTTGCTTCGCGAGGGAACTCTGTATTAATAATAAGTGTCTCACCACTGAGCCCGGACCCTCGGCAACAGAGCCAGCCTAGCTGTAGAGGTCGTCGTCCTGGCCCTCCTCCTGGAAGGTGGGCTGGTCTCGTAAGAGTTGCTTCGCGAGGGAACTCTGTATTAATAATAAGTGTCTCACCACTGAGCCCGGACCCTCGGCAACAGAGCCAGCCTAGCTGTAGAGGTCGTCGTCCTGGCCCTCCTCCTGGAAGGTGGGCTGGTCTCGTAAGAGTTGCTTCGCGAGGGAACTCTGTATTAATAATAAGTGTCTCACCACTGAGCCCGGACCCTCGGCAACAGAGCCAGCCTAGCTGTAGAGGTCGTCGTCCTGGCCCTCCTCCTGGAAGGTGGGCTGGTCTCGTAAGAGTTGCTTCGCGAGGGAACTCTGTATTAATAATAAGTGTCTCACCACTGAGCCCGGACCCTCGGCAACAGAGCCAGCCTAGCTGTAGAGGTCGTCGTCCTGGCCCTCCTCCTGGAAGGTGGGCTGGTCTCGTAAGAGTTGCTTCGCGAGGGAACTCTGTATTAATAATAAGTGTCTCACCACTGAGCCCGGACCCTCGGCAACAGAGCCAGCCTAGCTGTAGAGGTCGTCGTCCTGGCCCTCCTCCTGGAAGGTGGGCTGGTCTCGTAAGAGTTGCTTCGCGAGGGAACTCTGTATTAATAATAAGTGTCTCACCACTGAGCCCGGACCCTCGGCAACAGAGCCAGCCTAGCTGTAGAGGTCGTCGTCCTGGCCCTCCTCCTGGAAGGTGGGCTGGTCTCGTAAGAGTTGCTTCGCGAGGGAACTCTGTATTAATAATAAGTGTCTCACCACTGAGCCCGGACCCTCGGCAACAGAGCCAGCCTAGCTGTAGAGGTCGTCGTCCTGGCCCTCCTCCTGGAAGGTGGGCTGGTCTCGTAAGAGTTGCTTCGCGAGGGAACTCTGTATTAATAATAAGTGTCTCACCACTGAGCCCGGACCCTCGGCAACAGAGCCAGCCTAGCTGTAGAGGTCGTCGTCCTGGCCCTCCTCCTGGAAGGTGGGCTGGTCTCGTAAGAGTTGCTTCGCGAGGGAACTCTGTATTAATAATAAGTGTCTCACCACTGAGCCCGGACCCTCGGCAACAGAGCCAGCCTAGCTGTAGAGGTCGTCGTCCTGGCCCTCCTCCTGGAAGGTGGGCTGGTCTCGTAAGAGTTGCTTCGCGAGGGAACTCTGTATTAATAATAAGTGTCTCACCACTGAGCCCGGACCCTCGGCAACAGAGCCAGCCTAGCTGTAGAGGTCGTCGTCCTGGCCCTCCTCCTGGAAGGTGGGCTGGTCTCGTAAGAGTTGCTTCGCGAGGGAACTCTGTATTAATAATAAGTGTCTCACCACTGAGCCCGGACCCTCGGCAACAGAGCCAGCCTAGCTGTAGAGGTCGTCGTCCTGGCCCTCCTCCTGGAAGGTGGGCTGGTCTCGTAAGAGTTGCTTCGCGAGGGAACTCTGTATTAATAATAAGTGTCTCACCACTGAGCCCGGACCCTCGGCAACAGAGCCAGCCTAGCTGTAGAGGTCGTCGTCCTGGCCCTCCTCCTGGAAGGTGGGCTGGTCTCGTAAGAGTTGCTTCGCGAGGGAACTCTGTATTAATAATAAGTGTCTCACCACTGAGCCCGGACCCTCGGCAACAGAGCCAGCCTAGCTGTAGAGGTCGTCGTCCTGGCCCTCCTCCTGGAAGGTGGGCTGGTCTCGTAAGAGTTGCTTCGCGAGGGAACTCTGTATTAATAATAAGTGTCTCACCACTGAGCCCGGACCCTCGGCAACAGAGCCAGCCTAGCTGTAGAGGTCGTCGTCCTGGCCCTCCTCCTGGAAGGTGGGCTGGTCTCGTAAGAGTTGCTTCGCGAGGGAACTCTGTATTAATAATAAGTGTCTCACCACTGAGCCCGGACCCTCGGCAACAGAGCCAGCCTAGCTGTAGAGGTCGTCGTCCTGGCCCTCCTCCTGGAAGGTGGGCTGGTCTCGTAAGAGTTGCTTCGCGAGGGAACTCTGTATTAATAATAAGTGTCTCACCACTGAGCCCGGACCCTCGGCAACAGAGCCAGCCTAGCTGTAGAGGTCGTCGTCCTGGCCCTCCTCCTGGAAGGTGGGCTGGTCTCGTAAGAGTTGCTTCGCGAGGGAACTCTGTATTAATAATAAGTGTCTCACCACTGAGCCCGGACCCTCGGCAACAGAGCCAGCCTAGCTGTAGAGGTCGTCGTCCTGGCCCTCCTCCTGGAAGGTGGGCTGGTCTCGTAAGAGTTGCTTCGCGAGGGAACTCTGTATTAATAATAAGTGTCTCACCACTGAGCCCGGACCCTCGGCAACAGAGCCAGCCTAGCTGTAGAGGTCGTCGTCCTGGCCCTCCTCCTGGAAGGTGGGCTGGTCTCGTAAGAGTTGCTTCGCGAGGGAACTCTGTATTAATAATAAGTGTCTCACCACTGAGCCCGGACCCTCGGCAACAGAGCCAGCCTAGCTGTAGAGGTCGTCGTCCTGGCCCTCCTCCTGGAAGGTGGGCTGGTCTCGTAAGAGTTGCTTCGCGAGGGAACTCTGTATTAATAATAAGTGTCTCACCACTGAGCCCGGACCCTCGGCAACAGAGCCAGCCTAGCTGTAGAGGTCGTCGTCCTGGCCCTCCTCCTGGAAGGTGGGCTGGTCGCCGCCCGACGTGCCGGTGCCGCCGCCGGCGCCTGCGCTGGTCGGGAACCTGCATACATACATATGTCAACATTCTGTATTAGCTGGCCATTTTCGAGTGACAAAAAACAATAGTACATTGTGTATTTAGGGCGGTAAGTAAGAATTTGCGTGTGAAAGTAAAGCCCAAGCCGACGGCGCGGGCTTTACTTCACACGAGTTCATAATTCTTGTACCGTCCGTGGTACACACAATGTTTTTCATCACACATGTGAGGCAAAAAAAGTAAATAAAACTATATATTTTCACAAACCTACTCTAAAATGGTCTAAATCATTTCTCAAAATCAGGGATGATTTAAAATCATCAATTTTATAAAAGGAATCTCGGTGCGGCGCGCGCCGCGCCGCGCTAGTGTGGCGTAATGTCGTATGAAAATCCATTATTGCCCATGGGCATAATACAGCTCATTACGTTCAAGTATGCCTGCGTATAATAACACTTTACGAGCAGGAGTGATGAAAAATTGTAAAAAGGCCTGGGTGCTTAGCCAAGTTGCCAATCGCTAGCGCTTGCTAGCGCATCGTAGTTTTCTCTCTTTGTCGCACTAATATGAAGGAGTGACAGAGGGGGAAAACTGCGATACGCTACCAAGCGCTAGCGATTGGCAACTTGGCTAAGCATCCTGGGCCTGAGAGGCGACTCCATTATTGTTGACGCTCACCGGAAGTTGGTGCCGAAGCCGCGGCTCTGCTGTAGCGTCTGCGCGAACAGCTCGTACTTGCGGATGTCGTTGTCGGACACCGAGCGGCGCGCGAACTTCATCGCCTCCTCGAAGTGCGCGCGGCTGATCTCCGGCACTGGTCCATCTATAGAGGATACCACAAAAAGGCAGGTGGTGCTCACCGGACTTCATCGCCTCCTCGAAGTGAGCGGCTGATCTCCGGCACTGGTCCATCTATAGAGGATACCACAAAAAGGCAGGTGGTGCTCACCGGACTTCATCGCCTCCTCGAAGTGAGCGGCTGATCTCCGGCACTGGTCCATCTATAGAGGATACCACAAAAAGGCAGGTGGTGCTCACCGGACTTCATCGCCTCCTCGAAGTGAGCGGCTGATCTCCGGCACTGGTCCATCTATAGAGGATACCACAGAAAGGCAGGTGGTGCTCACCGGACTTCATCGCCTCCTCGAAGTGAGCGGCTGATCTCCGGCACTGGTCCATCTATAGAGGATACCACAGAAAGGCAGGTGGTGCTCACCGGACTTCATCGCCTCCTCGAAGTGAGCGGCTGATCTCCGGCACTGGTCCATCTATAGAGGATACCACAGAAAGGCAGGTGGTGCTCACCGGACTTCATCGCCTCCTCGAAGTGAGCGGCTGATCTCCGGCACTGGTCCATCTATAGAGGATACCACAAAAAGGCAGGTGGTGCTCACCGGACTTCATCGCCTCCTCGAAGTGAGCGGCTGATCTCCGGCACTGGTCCATCTATAGAGGATACCACAGAAAGGCAGGTGGTGCTCACCGGACTTCATCGCCTCCTCGAAGTGAGCGGCTGATCTCCGGCACTGGTCCATCTATAGAGGATACCACAGAAAGGCAGGTGGTGCTCACCGGACTTCATCGCCTCCTCGAAGTGAGCGGCTGATCTCCGGCACTGGTCCATCTATAGAGGATACCACAAAAAGGCAGGTGGTGCTCACCGGACTTCATCGCCTCCTCGAAGTGAGCGGCTGATCTCCGGCACGGGTTCATCTACGGAGGATACCACAGAAAGGTGGTGACGCTCACCGGAAGTTGGTACCGAAGCCGCGGCTCTGCTGTAGCGTCTGCGCGAACAGCTCGTACTTGCGGATGTCGTTGTCGGACACCGAGCGGCGCGCGAACTTCATCGCCTCCTCGAATGGCGCGGCTGATCTCTGGCACTGGGTCTTCCTTGTCCATCTACAGAGGATACCACAGAAAGGTGGTGCTCACCGGAAGTTGGTCCCGAAGCCGCGACTCTGCTGTAGCGTCTGCGCGAACAGCTCGTACTTGCGGATGTCGTTGTCGGACACCGAGCGGCGCGCGAACTTCATCGCCTCCTCGAAGTGCGCGCGGCTGATCTCCGGCACCGGGTCCTCTTCGTCCATCTAAAGGGAATACGGCTCATTTTATGATATACTTTAACCCCCTTATTCATAAACGTTAACTTAACAAGCCGCTAATAATTGTTTGTCCCTTTTGCTCTTATGGACACATTGTTAAGACCGAAAGGGACAAACAATTATTAGCGGCTTGTTAAGTTAACAAACGTTTATGAATAAGGGGGTAAATCTACAGGGCGATTCCATGAAAGACTGTAACCAATTTCTCGCATGTTCACTTTTTTGCAACAATTTGAGAGTTCAAATAGCTGGGCTGCATGGTAATAGTACATTGTGCATCAAGGGAGGTAAGTACGGAATTACTAACGAGAGTGTTTAGGCGGAGGGCTTTTATGACTTGAGTTAGTATTCCGCTTACCGACCGTGATGCATACAATGTTTTTCATCACACTTGCCGACAAAAAAATAAGTTTTAAGACATAATATTATAAAATAACGTACTGACATTTCTATTACTCCCTAGGGAATATCACTTTTCTATTACTTCCACTACGCGCGCAAGCAATGGCGCGCTTAGACAGCAAGTGTGATGAAAATGATAATAACTGCAGGTAAGAGGAAAGGTCATTGGGCATTTTGTTCATGCATATGACCCACTGCGTACACAAACGAAATAGGGCTAGGAATGTAGGTAAATGTAAGTGCTACTGAGTCGTATGAGTCGCATTCTTGCAAGGCGAAACCAGAAAAGTAGGTCACAAGCGTTTACGCAATTATACAGTGCTGAAAGTAAAAACATTAAAAACACTATTTCGAATTGATACATATGGAAAAATTACATATTTAGAAAAGTGAGATTTAATTATTTATTTTAAAGCTAGTTTGGCCTATAATGCGTGCCATAAAGGTGTGAAAAATTCCGTAACGAATTTGAGATTTTTTATCAGTTTCGTTACATTTCGTTTCAACATTTAGTATGGGAGTAACTAAACTGAGTAACCTCAATTTACACTTATTTTCGTGACATTAGAGACATACTTTTTTGTTTCATAACTGAAAAGTACGCACGATGCCGATTAAAATGGTGTATTACAGTCCACTCCGGAAGACGCAGTGTGGGCAGACCTCCCACAAGATGGTCCAACGACCTGGTCAGGGTCGCGGGAACCCGCTGGAGGCAAGCAGCGCAGAACCGGTTATATTGGCGATCATTGGGGGAGGCCTATGTTCAGCAGTGGACGTCTTTTGGCTGAAGTGATGATGATGATGATTACAGTCCATGATCGCATATAAAAATTAAAAGGTACACATTTACTGCAAATGACCCATTTTTGAACATTTTTGCGTACACCTTATTTCGCCGGTTTAAAGGCAAAACCAACTATTTCGATAAAACATCTTTTAGCAAATACTATTTATTCTATGTCATTGGCATAATATAGGTACGATTTGTCAAAACCAACTTCAAGGAAATAGTTGGTTCTGCCTTTAACGATTTTGTCTTTGACTGTACCTACTGGGATTTTATTCCCATTTCGAATCGTGAACCCCCGGTAGTATGTAGTACTCACGTCCATGCCGGCTTGCTGCTGCTGGCGGGCGCGCTCTCGGGTGATCTCGGTCTCGATGGCCTGGCGGATGGCGAGCTTGGATCTCCGTCAGGTCGGCGCCGCTGAAGCCTTGCGTCACCGGTAGTATGTAGTACTCACGTCCATGCCGGCTTGCTGCTGCTGGCGGGCGCGCTCTCGGGTGATCTCGGTCTCGATGGCCTGGCGGATGGCGAGCTTGGATCTCCGTCAGGTCGGCGCCGCTGAAGCCTTGCGTCACCGGTAGTATGTAGTACTCACGTCCATGCCGGCTTGCTGCTGCTGGCGGGCGCGCTCTCGGGTGATCTCGGTCTCGATGGCCTGGCGGATGGCGAGCTTGGATCTCCGTCAGGTCGGCGCCGCTGAAGCCTTGCGTCACCGGTAGTATGTAGTACTCACGTCCATGCCGGCTTGCTGCTGCTGGCGGGCGCGCTCTCGGGTGATCTCGGTCTCGATGGCCTGGCGGATGGCGAGCTTGGATCTCCGTCAGGTCGGCGCCGCTGAAGCCTTGCGTCACCGGTAGTATGTAGTACTCACGTCCATGCCGGCTTGCTGCTGCTGGCGGGCGCGCTCTCGGGTGATCTCGGTCTCGATGGCCTGGCGGATGGCGAGCTTGCAGGCGCGCTGGCAGATCTCTGTCAGGTCGGCGCCGCTGAAGCCTTGCGTCACCTGGAAAGTGACGGTTGATAGCTTGTATACTTATACATGCCTCTTGTAGGTGGGTCATTTGCAGTAAAAGTGTAGCTTTTAATTTTTATATGCGATCATGGATACACCATTTTACTCGGCATCGTGCGTACTTTTCAGTTATGAAACAAAAAAAGTATGTCTCTAATGTCACGAAAATAAGCATGTAAATTGAGATTACTCAGTTTAGTTACTCCCATACTAAATGTATGAAACGAAATGTAACGAAACTGATAAAAAAAAATCTCAAAATTCGTTACAGAATTTTTCACACCTTTTGTATGGGAGTAACTAAAGTGAGAAATCTCAATTTACATACTTATTTTCGTGACATTAGAGACATACTTTTTTGTTTCATAACTGAAAAGTACGCACGATGTCGAGTAAAATGGTATATAAAAAACGCATATAAAAATGAAAAGGTACACATTTACTGCAAATGACCCAGGTACATTCCACGAGAATATCGGGTACGTGATGCCGTAATAACTTGGTGTTTGAATTGTCAGAGATAGCTATCATAGCCGTCACGTTCCCGACAAAAATGTGGAATTCACCCATACACGTACAATTCGTCTGGCCAAATATTTTTTACCAGCCAGCCCAACAAGCGAAATCCTGGATTTCTGTGATCGCTGTCATCGAAATCGTTAAGAAATTATAATTATAGTGTTTAAATTTAATATGGGCGATAAATTAATACCAAGAACGGTAAGAACCACTAAATTGGGCGTGTGTTGTTATGCATACCACGCCAGCAATCACTAAAGTGGTTATCGGGTATGCTGTCAAAGTAACTGTCTTGCTGATATATAAGATTTATTTTCGTTGTTCATTAGGGCAATGTAAATGACCAATTTCTAGCGCGTTTATTTATTAATTGTGCAAATTTTACTGTTATATTGATCTAAATATTAAAATAATAGTTATGTAGATATAATGTAATGTAAACTTGGGTCATGAGCTCATGAGTAAATAAAGAGATGCCAAAATGATCACTTTCAGGTTTTAATACAGAGACTGACGTACACGTCAGTCAAGTCAAAAATTTCAATTAAAATGTGACATACGCACATTTTCATTGAAATTTTTCTAACAGCTACATTAATCGTTATGATACTTTGTTGGTTTGAAATAACCTAACGGATAATTGTACATTTCGGCATTGTCGAACGTCTAAGAAGCAGGCCTGCTATCGCGAACACCGAAGTTCGCAATTTTTTCCAATAATTTGACAAATCTCTGCAATTTGTAGTGAGGAGTAGCGTTGAAAATGTCGGAAAGTTTTTTTCGGGAATGTATGAAAACTTCGTTTTTTTCGGGTTTTTACAGAAACAATCAATGTCACTGTCACTCCTTGCCATCTGTTTCAATTGACTTTTCCTCAGTGACATCGCGTTCTCCTGGTATAAGTGAAAATTAGACCTAATTGACATTGGTTTAGAGTTGAAAATTAAAGTGGAAAACTTCATGGTTTTTTTCGAAAAAATCAGGAAAAAAACTAGGTGTTTGGAAAGAAACGGGATTGAATCCGGAAAGGACCATGCGGCAAAATGGGCCTGAAACCAACAGCATTGAGAGTTATTTCAATAAACAGGTCTTAAAATCTACTTTATTTCATTATATGGGCACAAAGTCAAATACCATTGCAGAACTAAGATATTTGTATTTTAGTCGTGGTGAGTACGAGCTACGATAAATGCATTCAGAGATTATTCGATTTTGAGGGGTAGGTATTGAGCAAACCACAATAAAAAAAATAAAGGTAGCAATATCGACATTTCCATTAATTATGTTCGTTTCGCTGTCATTTCTTGTTGAATATCGTGTTTTACTTATCATCATAACATAAAAACATGGCTGTATGATTATTTCTTCGATGTGGACTGTATGTTTTTTATAATTTAAGTTTTAAAGTTCAAAGTTTTCACGATACGAAAATAATATGGAACTTGGTGTGGAAGGCTTATCAGCTGTAAGAAACACGTACCTTTGTGATCTGCAGAAGATAGCGCAGATCTCGGCTGTAGCGGCTGGTATAGGCTCCTCACCGTTGGCTCGTTCGAACTTACCTTCGGCAAAGGTTTACCGTTAACCAGCTCCAGCGAGATGCAAAGACTCGTGCTTCCTCCAACGGATCTGCCTTTTTCGACGTTCACACACAGTTGAAAGCAAAGATTTTATACGATAATCAACTGCTCGATACGAAAGATTTGAATACTTTGAATTTACGAAAAAAGAGTACGTGCTATCGCACCGAAAGATTAATGACAACTCATTGAACGTTTTTTTTTTTTTTAAGTTCAAGGCAAGTATGTTGCCAGGCGAAATTATCTAAAACCATGGAACAATTCTAAACATTCCGCCCGCCAAAATACCATGTATTTTACGAGATAATTATATTTTAAACGAGAGGTATTCATAGGACACACCAGTGCATAGTGTTCTAGGTTTTTTTGCTATTTAACTACACTTAGATTTAGATTTATTCTACGATATTCAACACGATACTATTAAACTATTTTTTATTACTTAGTGATTTGGGAGTTAATTTTGTAAAGGTAAGGGACACAGCTTGACTACTGGTCGTTTAAGTTCACCTGATTCGGTACGAACTGTAACGACGCGACAAATCCCATCAGTCCCTGGATGAAGTTGGATAACTCGGCCTATTTTCCATTTCATAGGGCTGCATTGCTCATTGACAATTAGCACGAGCATGCCGACGACAATGTTTTGCTGGTTGTTGAACCATTTGTGGCGTTGTTGCAATGTGTGCAAGTATTCTACTTGCCACTTGCGCCAGAAATCCTGGTGGATCTTTTGTAACAGCTTCCATCGCTGAAGAGGACCCAGTTTCACATCGACCATATTTCCTTCCGGTAATATGGTGAGTGGTTCCAAAGTAAGGAAGTGACCAGGGGTCAACACAGACAAATCGTTAGGATCTGAACTGATAGGAGACAGAGGTCTCGAGTTTAGCATTGCCTCTATCTGAGTTAAGACAGTATAGAACTCTTCAAAAGTAAGTCGTTGTGAACCGATCACACGAGAAAGGTGGGTTTTCACAGACTTCACGCCAGCCTCAGCTAACCCAGAGAAATGTGGGCTACCAGGTGGGTTAAAAACAAAGTTAATTTTCTCTGCGTGCGAAGCCTTAACCATCAAATCTTGTAGCATATTGGATGCACCGATAAAGTTTCTCCCTTGATCTGAGATTAACCTGGAGCAACGACCACGTCGAGAAATAAAGCGACGGAGAGCTGCCAGATATGCTTCAGACGTGAGCTCGGAAACGAGTTCGAAATGTATTGCCTTGGTGGCAGTACACACGAAAACGCAAATATACGCTTTGTATGTGCGCAGACCACGACCGCGAGCCATACTAATGTCGAAGGGACCCGCGTAGTCTACCGCCGAGGACGAAAAAGGTTTAATTTGATTTATTCGAAACGATGGTAAATTACCCATCATAGGAGGCGCAGCCACCTTGGGTCGAGAACGAAAGCATTTCATGCAGGATGAAATTACCGAACTTATTGCCCGTTTAGCTGACAAAATCCAGAATTCTTGGGCTAGTAAATTCTGCAGAGTTTGCAATCCAGGGTGCATGAACCGATGATGATAATCCTGAATTATTAACGTCGTCAGCCTATGCTCACGAGGCAATAAGAGCGGATGTTTAACATCGAATGTTAAATTCCCTTTGGAAAGGCGACCGCCCACCCTTAACAACCCAAGCTCATCCAAAAATGGCGACAATTTTCGAAGAGGTTTTGGTAAAGGGTGTGGTGACTTATCTATCGACAAGCAACGAATTTCCGAGGCGAAAACTTGTTCTTGAACGTGTTTTACAAGAAAATGCATAACCCTTAGGATTTCATCAGATGATAAATTTGGTTCGATATTTTTCGAAGTTCGATTTTGCAAATTGTGAATATATCGAAAACAATAGGCGAGAATATGCAATATGCGCTGCAAAGACGAGAATCTATTTAAGATATTGTCTATGAAAGCTACATTGGAGGCTGTGAACAGACTATAAATTTTCTGCTCATATGAAGCGGACTGATCAGGAAGGATCTCCGATTGCGGCCATGACTCTTGAGGATTAGACAACCAGGTCGGCCCCGCCCACCATAGCGGATGCTGAATTAAATCAGCTGGAAGTAAGCCGCGGGAACCGCAGTCTGCAGGATTGTCCGAACCAGCAACGTGTTTCCAACAGTCAGGACGAATATTTTCCTGTATGTGTGTAACCCTATTGGCTACAAAGGTTTTCCACTTTGATGGACACGAACGAATCCAAGTCAGAGCGACAGTGGAATCTGACCACGCGTAGATATCATCAAACATGTGGAGATCTTTCAAAGCTTCCCGAAACGACATGACCAAGTCCGACAGTAAGACAGCAGCTAGCAACTCCAACCTTGGTACTGAGCATTTACGGAGAGGAGCCACCTTGGATTTAGCGCAGCACAGGCGCACGACAATAGAACCGTCATTCTGAACGACACGACAATAAATGACAGCACAATAACCCTTCTCCGAAGCGTCACAGAAACCGTGGAGTTGTAGTGATGTAAACGATACAATCATTCTCCTAGGAATGGACAATGAACTCAAATCCGACAGTTGTGATTTGAATTTACGCCATTCTTGAGTAATGGTGATGGGAGCTTCGGTATCCCAATCGACACCAGAGACCCACAGAAGTTGTATTAAATATTTTGCAAAGAATACAACTGGCGATAATAGACCCAGAGGATCAAAGATACGAGCGATGTCCGAGAGAATTGACCGCTTCGTACAACGACAATCATTTAACGATGTTTTAAATGTGAAATTATCTTCCAGTGGAAGCCACGACAGACCGAGAATTTTTAACGACAAATCATGAACATCTTCAAAATTATGAAGTTGCTCAGAATAAAGCTCCGAACCTGGCAAGCTTTCTAGAAATTCAGGACTATTGGAAGTCCATTTACGCAAGTGGAGCTGAGCAGACGACAAGATTTCCACCAGCTGTTTACGTAACACCAACGCATTTTCGACCGAGTCTGCACCTGACACGATGTCATCGACATACGCATCCCTTCGCAACACTGCAGCACCGTGAGGAGCACGAGACGAGAACTCCTTCGCCAACTTGGATATGCACCAGAGCGCCTGATAAGGAGCACAAGAAACACCGTAAGTCACTGTGAGCAAGCGATAATCTTTCACAGGGTCATCAGCTGATGGCCGCCAGAGGATGCGCTGATAATCACAGTCTTCGAGATCGACAAGGAACTGACGGTACATTTGCTTGATGTCTCCAGTGAACACTATTGCATGCCAACGAAATCTAACTAACAAGTCGAATATATTATTTTGCAGTTTAGGGCCTGGCAGCAATGTGTCATTCAGAGATTTTCCTGCAGAATCCTTTGCACTAGCGTCATATACAGAACGAAGAGGGGTGGTGACAGAGTGGGGGCGTAAAATTCCATGATGTGGTACATAATAAAAGCGACCTTCACACGACAAAGGAGGGTCAACTTCCTCCATGTGACCAGACTCCAAATAGTCATTCATGAAATTGACATAAGCTGTCCGAAAGAGAGGATTTAATTTAAACTTCCTCTCTAGATTTAAGAGACGCTTGAGAGCAATCTCCCGAGAGTTTGAAAACCTGGGTTTGTCCTGAGGGTCGACGAAGGTTAAGGGTACTACTATCCTGCCCTCAGAATTACGATGATATGAAGTTTCCATTTGCTTTTCGCACGACAATTCCGATTTCGATAATATTACTTGTTTCGGAGACTCAACACTTTCCAACTCCCAGAAGCGCTTGATATTATTGTCCAATGAGAGACACGACACGAGAAAACACTCCTTACTGGGACCCTTACGACCGCGAGAACGATATGTGTTAATATCAGTTGAGCATTCGCCCATCACTATCCAGCCGAAAACAGTGCTGACAGCAATAGGTTGATCTTCATTACCCTTGACAATACCAGGTTGAAGCGCTGCAGCGAAAATCTTGACATTAACTAGCATGTCGATTGGTCCAGATTTATCAAAAGTTGGATCAGCAAGGTCTAAATCCTTAAGATGCCTCCAAGATGAGACATCAAGTGGTTCTGCTGGCATATCAGCACAAATTTTAGGAAGCACAAATGCTTCAAACGAAAAGCTACATGAGAAATCACCATTCGAAGGGAATATCTCACAATCAATAACTCCAACAGCATTAGTTGATGTTTGGCCGATGCCATTCACCGAGTCCAATCTATTTTTTATTGGTATTCCAAGTGCCTTTGCACATTTCAAGGTCATGAAATTGCAAGCACTGGCATTATCTATAAGCATTCGAATGGGTACTAATTTATTAAATTTATTTTTAATTAATACAATAGCTGTTGAGAACAAGGCTTGTGAATTTAAGTTTGGAACAGCCAATGTAACTTGAGTACTAGGTGAACTTGTAGGCTCCACCTCATTGCTTTTATCAAAATGTAATAAAGTATGGTGTTTGTTTTTACAAGTACCACAGGATACCGAAGATTTGCAATTTTTTACCGAATGAGACGGACGACAACAATTAATGCACAATTTTTTCTCCTTCACCTGAGTGAATCTATCAAACGGAGACAATTTTAAAAACTTTGTACACTGTTCTAATTTGTGACCTGGAGCCGCACATATGGCACAGGTACTCAAAGGTGGCACGACAAATGATGATGATGATTTAGGCTTAATATTCTTTGCCGGCTTTCCAAGGTCTTCAGATATCACACCCATAGAGTTTTGCAATGCTTGACCACGCTTTTCAATAAAAGAAATCAAATCATCATACAGTGGAATCTCAGCATTTGAGTGCAGTTGCAATTCGAAGGCTTCTTTTGTGGCCACATCCAACTTTGACCACAATGAGTGGAACAACATGAAATTCTTGTCCGGCAAATCATATTTTGACAATATTTCTAAATTTTCTTTGAATGTTCGACAAACTCTATTTAATTCTGTAGGATTTTTTGACTTCACTGATTCACAGTTCAATAATTTTTCATAAAAAATGGTAGCGATAACCCTCTTTTTATCATAATAAGATTTTAAAGTGTTGTATGCTATTAAATAGTTCTCATCACACAATGGATAATTTTTAATTAAATTAAATGCATGACCACTAACACTTGTTAAGAGGTAATGAAATTTCTCGACAGCGGGGATGTCTTTGTTGTGAATCAAGGAGTCAAAAATCTGTATGAACGATACCCAATGTTCAATTTTGGAGTCAAAAGGTACGATATTTATTTTGGGTAATCGAACACCTACATTAAAATGATTACTGGCACTATTATTTAGAATAGCAGGCTTAAGTTCTTCACTTTTTTCCGTTAAACGTAATTTAATTGATTTCACTAGTTTTTCAAACTGTGACGACACTTCTAATTCATTTGTCCTCTTACCGCTGGGTAAAGAAGCGAGTAAATCAACCTGAAAAGCATGAAAATCCTTCTCGATGTTGTTCACATCTTGTATACAATAACCCTGCAAGTCGGAATTCTGCATATATTCCAATCTAGCAAACGCATAATCGCGACCAACACGATTCTTGTCACAATTTTCCGGCTTATCACCGCCACCCATGTTTATTCGAAAGAAAGTTTATTTATATTATGAATTATTAACTTTAACGAAATAAATTCTCGAACAAACGTGAGAGGAATAGGTTATTTTTAATCTGACAACTGCTATGACAGCAAAACGTCACTGACAATTACGATGCGTTCAGAAACTTTTAACTTCAACAAATTATGACAGTTGTCTGTCTATCACCATGAACGATTTACGATACGAATGTGTAAATTCCTGAACGTGTAAACGGAACGGAAAAACGCCCTAGCCAAGTGTGTTCTATGCTTACCCTCGAATGTTTTTATTAAATTTGCAACGACTAAATTTTTACGAGAAATGATATTTAATATGCGAAAACGATAGGAAATAACGCGAAAATAACCACGGGCACTTTACAAATTAATTCGGTCGGAGGACCAAAAAAATGTATGATTATTTCTTCGATGTGGACTGTATGTTTTTTATAATTTAAGTTTTAAAGTTCAACGTTTTCACGATACGAAAATAATATGGAACTTGGTGTGGAAGGCTTATCAGCTGTAAGAAACACGTACCTTTGTGATCTGCAGAAGATAGCGCAGATCTCGGCTGTAGCGGCTGGTATAGGCTCCTCACCGTTGGCTCGTTCGAACTTACCTTCGGCAAAGGTTTACCGTTAACCAGCTCCAGCGAGATGCAAAGACTCGTGCTTCCTCCAACGGATCTGCCTTCTTCGACGTTCACACACAGTTGAAAGCAAAGATTTTATACGATAATCAACTGCTCGATACGAAAGATTTGAATACTTTGAATTTACGAAAAAAGAGTACGTGCTATCGCACCGAAAGATTAATGACAACTCATTGAACGTTTTTTTTTTTTTTTAAGTTCAAGGCAAGTATGTTGCCAGGCGAAATTATCTAAAACCATGGAACAATTCTAAACATGGCAATAGAAAGACGCCGTTCGGTTTTGCGACAGCGGATATTTTATAAGAAAACTCACCTGATTTAAATATGAATATCTCAGTTCTGCAATGGAATTCGGCTTTGTGCCCATATAATGAAATAAAGTAGATTTAAAGACCTATTTAATGACTTAAGTTTCAGCTATGTTGGTTTCAGGACCATGGTCCTTTGAAACGCTAGTAAGGAGTAAGTACCGACCTTGGCGATGTAGAGCAGGTCGACGTCGCGCGCGATGGGCGACTTGCGCAGGTTGGCGCGCAGGATGGCCTCGCGCGACTTCTCGTCCGGCAGCGGGATGTAGATCAGCTGGTCCAGCCGGCCCGGCCGCAGGATGGCCGGGTCGATGATGTCCGGCCGGTTCGTCGCGCCTGAGACCGAGTACATTCGCTTAGACATGCTTCATCTCCAATCTTTCATTTTGTCAGCCTCCGTAGCCTAGTTGGTAGTGACCCTGCCTACGAAGCTGGAGGTTCCGGGTTCGAATCCCGGCGAGGGCATTCTTTGTGTATTTATTTATCACAAATGTTTGTTCCTTGGTCATGGCTGTCTATGTATTTAAGTATCTATTTGTATCTATCTATTATATATATCGTCGCCTGGTACTCACATTACAAGCCTTAATTGAGCTTACCGT
Organism: Thaumatotibia leucotreta; assembly: GCA_025490895.1. Classification (NCBI taxonomy): domain Eukaryota; kingdom Metazoa; phylum Arthropoda; class Insecta; order Lepidoptera; family Tortricidae; genus Thaumatotibia; species Thaumatotibia leucotreta. Next base: position 19,012 of record JALPQI010002412.1, read on the forward strand.
GGGACTAGGTCGATTTGTGTAAGATGTCCCAAGATATTTATTTATTTATTTATTTATTTATTCATCTACATCATCCACCTATCTCAGTCCACTGCTGGATGTAGGCCTCTCCTATTACAGGTGTAGTGAGAAATTACTTGCCTTCGGAAACGTTCGTAAACACATGCTGTTTCAGGCAGTGTCACCGAGTCTGACTGAAGCATGACAGCTATTACTGTCAGTCTCAGTGAGATAGACTGAAACAGCATGACGTTGACGAACGTTTCCGAAGGCAAGTCATTTCTCACTACATCTGTAACTATGTGTATAGACCAATGACATTAAATAATAAATGGACGCACAGAGCCAAACAAAAAAACCAAGAAAAGTGGCACTAAAAGTCATTTCTATCATGTTTCAGTTGAAGCTAATAACGCTCACTTACAATAAACTATAATAAAAAAAACTCAAAGAATAACAAACTTTGTGAAGTGAGCAATAAGTGTCAAATTTGCGAACAACACCGCAAAATAGTAGAAACTTTTTATTTTTAAGGAATAATGATGCTATACCGTAAGGTGACCCAATGTCAACTGTCAGAACTGAATAGCGGAGCAAAAGGACCGCAATATTTACTTCTGTAGCCCATTTTTTGGGGCCATTTTTTTGAGCTGTTTGGGGATCCACTTATATATTCTAAATCAATGGTATAGACTCATTGGGAGGCAAATGCCCATAAACGACAACCTGGGCGAGCGGATGTGTCCACTGTGTATGATGACGCTGCTACCCACCATCAATCTTCTATCAAAGAATGGCCAGTGACCCTTCAACCCCTTAGTCGACTCTTACGAAACCCACAGGAAGAGTTGGGGTGGTGAAAAATCACTGTCGCCGCTTAGGTCAGCGGATGAAATAAACCCACTCCCTACCTAACCACTTTAATCTGATATCAATGTTCAGGGACAAGAGTTCAGTGGTCGAAAGTTCCTAAGGCTCAATTTCACCAAACTTTTAATCAAAGAATTACGCTTACCCTCAGATAAGTGTCAAATTACTATGAAGTTTTCACATTACTATCCGAAAGTAAGCACTATTCTTCTAATAAAAGTTTGGTGAAATCGAGTCTTTGGGCTGATTTTTCAATCCCCAAATAAAGTTAGTTAAAATTATCAGAATAATTTTCTCAAATCATCAGCCAAAAAAGAACAAAACTAACATTTATCTGACAGATAACTGTTAATAGGCATGATGACTGGCAAGTCAAATCAGCATCTTTTTTCTAACTGTCAAAACGACCGCCACTATGGAATTTTATATGAAATACTCAAAAGTGACGTCACGTTTGAGTACTGCCAAATGACCTACTCTTTTAAGTTCTTTTCAATTTATTAAATAGAAGTTCTGTACAAAAATTACTGCAATCTACGTCTTAGTAATAATTTCTTCGTGTATTATGTCGTGCATAATGTTAAATAATTTATTTTAACTACAGTCATCATCCCTATTGGGGATTGAAAAATCAGTCTTAAGGCAGTTAAGATTAAAACTAACCAATGATAAAGACGTTCTTCTTAGCGCCCATGCCGTCCATCTCAGTAAGGATCTGGTTGATGACGCGGTCGGCGGCTCCGCCCGCGTCCGACACGCTGCCGCCGCGCGACTTGGCGATCGAGTCCAGCTCGTCGAAGAATAGCACGCAGGGGGAGGCGGATCGGGCCTGGAAGGTTACATTTATTCACTATACAGGATGTCAAAGTCAAATAATTCTTTATTCAAATTGGAATAGCATCAAACTTTTTGAATCGTCTAAGTATTAACCTTTAACCCTTAGGTGCATATGGTATCACACATTTTAATTCTGAAATGACTTATGTAAACAATCGATGCCAATTAGAACTCTGTTGCTCAGTGTGTCAGTCGCAATTGATTACTTATTTCGACATGTGTCATTTCGGTCGTATCATTTATGATACTGTATGCACCTAAGGGTTAAATGCAGTGATGTATATATACATCATGTATTCTGGACTCTGTTGACAGCATCTCAGAATTCAAATTTGAATAAATTGTTGTCAAGGTCATGCATTTAAGGGTTAAAACTACTTCTGGTTCTAACCCTACACCGCTGACCCGAGAAGAACCGGTAAGAAACTTGGCGGGACTTGTTTTTTCAAGCAATCATGGTACATCTTACAACTAACATGCATTAAAAAAAACATAAAATAGATTTAAAAATCATTTGAATTTTAATAAATTAAAATATAATAATAATAACAAGTGATCTAAATTTTCTAAAATCTGATGGGTCAGATTGACCGATTTGGATGGAGGTTTTGGAAACCTTAACAGATATAACAAAATCTTGTCTTAGGAACCGTCGATTTTACTCAAAAGAAAAACTGCATTCATACACTTACAAAAATACGTGTACACGGCCCAGGAATCGAAGCTGGACATTTTGAAAAATAAAAGGTCATTGGGCATTTTGTTCGGGCATATGACCCACTGCGTATGCGTAAATGTAAGTGCTACTGAGTGGTATGAGTCGCATTCTTACAAGGCGAAACCAGAAAAGTAGGTCACAACTGTTTACGCAAGTAAAAACATAAAAAAAAAGTCGAATAACTTTTTTTCCCGGTTGATACATACGGAAAAATTACATATTTAGAAAAGTGAAATTTAATTCTTTATTTTAAAGGTAGTTTGGTCTCTGTACGCGAAAAATCATAAAGCGGGTCAAAAACGCCCAATGACCTTTCGTTATATTCCTTTGGAAATACCGGTTTGTAACTTCCCCATACAAAGTCAAAGTCAAGCGATTACTTCTAGATCAATTGTATCATTTTGAAGTCTAGTCTAATATATACCTTGTCAAAGATGTCTCGAACGTTGGCCTCAGATTCACCGAACCACATAGTGAGCAGTTCTGGGCCTTTCACTGAGATGAAGTTGGCCTGGCACTCGTTAGCGATAGCCTTTGCCAGCAAAGTCTTACCTGTAAATACAGAATACACATAATAATACACGTCGTGACAGATGTGCTTACATTAGAAAAAATCAACTGCGAAAGACTGGTTGTCACGGGATTCGAACCCGCTTCCTCTGGATTGCCGGTCCAACGTGCTTCCAATTACACCAGACGACCTTCCGTGAAGCACAGCGAATTTAGTCAATGGTATTGTGAAACGAATCACTAGCGATATCTGTACTTAATGTTTCGAAGGTACTACAATCTTAAGCCACTCAATGACGTGTGTCTACCACAATCGTCCGCAAACTCGACAACTCTCCGTTGCGAAGAAGTTAACCCACAGTACTCAGGCATGTAAATTTTGTATAATTATATTAAATGCCTGAATCTGTCTGTATTTCGTTAATTTTACAAGGATAATTTCATTAGACTGTGATATTCAAAATGCTACTTTACTATAATCAACAAGACAATTTATTTGGTCAATAATGAACATATAGTGGACACGGTTACCAAAAAAAACATTCAAGTAGGTAAGCAACAGTAACAACAAGCACTTTCGAATCATCAGAATATTAAAATTATATTATTTATATTTATAAGATTCTGAAGTATTCTGGCCATTTTCCGCAACTCGACATCAAACGTGCCTATTTTGCGTGATCCCAACGCTGGCCCAATTACATACTTGATGGGTACCCTTGAATTTATTCGCAGGTGTATGCAGGTTTCCTCACGATGTTTTCCTTCACCGTTAGGCTGCGTTTCCACCAGAGATGCGCGAGGATGTGTTTCCATAGAAATGACACCTCGCTAGTCATTAATAAGAGTCATCTCTGGTGGAAACGCAGCCTAAAGAGCTTGTGAATATATTATGATATTTCGTACATAATAGGTATATTGTATGTCTAGTAAATCAACTCGTGCTTGTTGCTAGGCACTTGAATAAGAAATCATTAGATGTTGACAATAGTACTCACCGCACCCAGGCGGACCATAGAACAGCACCCCCCGGCTGGGCTGCATGCCGAACTTGAGGAACTTGTCCGGGTGCTCCAGGAGCTAGACGTTGACAATAGTACTCACCGCACCCAGGCGGACCATAGAACAGCACCCCCCGGCTGGGCTGCATGCCGAACTTGAGGAACTTGTCCGGGTGCTCCAGGAGCTAGACGTTGACAATAGTACTCACCGCACCCAGGCGGACCATAGAACAGCACCCCCCGGCTGGGCTGCATGCCGAACTTGAGGAACTTGTCCGGGTGCTCCAGGAGCTAGACGTTGACAATAGTACTCACCGCACCCAGGCGGACCATAGAACAGCACCCCCCGGCTGGGCTGCATGCCGAACTTGAGGAACTTGTCCGGGTGCTCCAGGAGCTAGACGTTGACAATAGTACTCACCGCACCCAGGCGGACCATAGAACAGCACCCCCCGGCTGGGCTGCATGCCGAACTTGAGGAACTTGTCCGGGTGCTCCAGGAGCTAGACGTTGACAATAGTACTCACCGCACCCAGGCGGGCCATAGAACAGCACCCCCCGGCTGGGCTGCATGCCGAACTTGAGGAACTTGTCCGGGTGCTCCAGGAGCTAGACGTTGACAATAGTACTCACCGCACCCAGGCGGACCATAGAACAGCACCCCCCGGCTGGGCTGCATGCCGAACTTGAGGAACTTGTCCGGGTGCTCCAGGAGCTAGACGTTGACAATAGTACTCACCGCACCCAGGCGGGCCATAGAACAGCACCCCCCGGCTGGGCTGCATGCCGAACTTGAGGAACTTGTCCGGGTGCTCCACCGGGTATTGCACCAGCTCTTGCAGCTCGCGTTTCACGGACTGCAGGCCTCCGATGTCGGTCCACGTCACGTTCGGGACCTCCACTACCGTCTCGCGGAGTGCTGATGGGGATGACTTGGTCATCGCGTACTGGATGGAAGATTATCGTAAGTTAGATGTCATCAAATAGTTACAAAGACAAGACGTATAGAACGATGTTTTACGCGCTAGTGCGAGAAGTGATTCATTTTAGGGAAATCTGTATTGAAAAACGACATAATTCGGTTGTGTTTTAATTTATCGCCACTCGTTTCGAACTTTTTTGCACTGGTATCGTTATGTATGTATGTACTACTATTATAAGATTTATAAGGAAGGTAAAAAAAAGCGAATTTTACGCTTTAATTTCATCCTTTTACGTGAAATATAAAAAAATTTACATTACGACACAAGTGCAAAAACATGAAATTTGCAACAAGTGGAAAATGTTTTAAATCGACACGAGTTACGAATTTTCTTTTTGCACGTGTCTCGTACGACGTTGTTTAGTACAGATGGCCCACCGAAAGTTTGTACCTGACGTAAGATGAGCCACTTCTGACACTAGCGGGTAAAAAAGGCACCATCTGTACTAAAATAGTACATTACATCAGATTCCGGGAAAATGAGGATTTCCGGCCAAGTTGGTATATATGGATAGGTAACGAGGCCGGGAATCCGTTTTCACGCCGAGGCATGTAGCGCTTTTCTCAAACATACAAAGAAATACAAAAAAAAAAGACAATGTTGTTGAAATTAAAAAAAGTTACTTTGCAGGCCTGAAGTGTTATGAAATTCCATTTCCATCCCAGTGAGTTACTGCGCCCTAAAAGCGATACTTCAGAGTCTATTTTAAGGAACGTAAAGACAATATTTCATTGCATGCTTAAGAAAACAACTTTTTTGGTATGTGGCATGTATTGTAAAGATAGCCAGAATGGATAGAATTTACTTAGATTTTTTTTAATACCAATAAGATAATTGCTGATCGGTTGATCTAAAATTTGGAGTAAGTAAATGCTACTTGAAAGAATTATATATATAGTTATGGTTTAGTCATGATTATGTCAGTTATCTAGTCATATAAATATCTAATTAAAATCACGATTATCCTTTTCACAATAATTTGGTAATTTCTAAATGTCCATAGATCAAGATATGGTCAAGTTGTAACGGTTTCCACTCACCCGGAAGTTGTCCATGCTGACTGCTAGCGAGTTGAGCACCTCGGCGTCGATCTGATCATCCTCAAGGTCGATGAGGTCCATCTTCTCACGGATCTGCTGCAGCGCGGCTTCTGAGCACAGGGACGCTAAATCGGCGCCCACGTGGCCGTGGGATTCTGCTGCGATCTGTACAACAAGAAAGGAATACACTGTTCAATAAATCAATTTAAATAAAACTATGAAAACGGATGAAACGGATAGTTTTATTTCAAGTGTAATCCTCACGGTAACCGAAGAAAATATTAAATCAATTTAAATTTTTTAAACATAGCGTGACATAGCCCGGACGACAGAAGCGAAAATGAACTTTTCACTAGTGCTTGATTTGATGAAATATCGTCTATTCTATCGACATCCATAAGAACAATTTTTTAATATGAATTAGGGCTCTCGGTCGTGTCCGGGTTTCGTGTACCCGTTTCCGTGTACCCGTTTCTTTGCTACCGGGAAACGGGTTTCTTACCCGTTGGAAACGTTTCATTAGGAACCGTGTAATTAAGACACGGATACCCGAGTACCTGTGTCTGATCCGCCCTCAATGTGTAGTGGCAGTGGCAATCTAAAATATAGGTACGATTTTATATTTGAACAAAGTATTGAACCGCATTTAACCTGCAACAAAGAAAATTTCTAGCTGCGTAATTCGTAAAAAACTGCGAATTTTTCAGTAGGTATTTTTTTGTTTCAGACTTTTTACTAATAAAAACATAGTAATTACTATGTAATTACTATGGAGAAAGAACATTGCACTACATAATTCCACGTATTTATAATAGTATACCATTTTTGTCTTCGAACGAAAATACAATTATTACTAAAGCAGCTTATAAACGAAAATTAAAAAACCAAATGTTAAAATCGTTTCTCGAACGAAACAAAGTTTGAACAAAACCTGCCATTAATTACAAACTACTTCGTAACAATAGCTACATACCTACTTTAGCACACAGTGTGTTGCCACCGTGTGGGCTTTATTAGAACTAGATAGATTATTTTTGGTATTACATATTATTGCCGCTCTTTGGGGAGACCCTCACTGTGATAACATACTGTAATGTTCTAACATAATGCATGCCTTCTTCCTACTAACAATAGGTAGTAAAACACGATATTGTAAAATTAGTTAAGTGAGAATTGAGCGTAGCGCCATTAAACTGGTTACTCCAGTTTGGCGCACTGAATGTTTATGTAAAATTTTGTAATTGTGTTTTCATGAATAAAATAATAAATAAATAATAAATAATAGGTTTTTCGAATATTCAATTGTAATGGATCCGCAAGACTCAAGCTTGGAAAAGTTTCTAAGTAGATCCGCGGACCCGCGCTTGGAAACGTTTCTAAGTTGGAAACGTTTCTTGGCGTTTCGTGTCGTTCGGGTTCTTAGTACCGCCGGTGCTAAGGATTCGTGTACACGTGTCTGCGGGTAACACGGATACCGGTAGCCCTGATATGAATTTTATAGATTATCCCTAATAGTTCCACGTCTTTTCCAGATATCAAATTATATAAGATTTTTGAAATTGAAAACACCAACTTTTTTAGTAAAACATTCTGTTATTTCTTGTGAATAATTTCGCCTTGAGGATGTACAAGTAATCTCAACAAGTGCAATTTGAACTTTTAAATGATATTCAAGCTGGTTTTTAGGCTTAAAATTTTGGTTTTGTAACTGTCTTATGGTACTAGGTACTATAGACATATTATAGTTTATCAATTTTAGACCGCAAAGCGGATTACGTACGGTTGCATAAATTACTATTGATCAATACATTTCTAATTCATGGTCGAAATGTCAAGTGAAATACTTTATCACGAAACCCTTTGATTAAATAAGCCTGTTTCGCAGAAAAATGCATCTTAGGCTTGATTGTTTACCTGTTCTAGATCGACATCATCACCCAGCTTCATGTTCTTAGTGTGGATGCGCAGGATCTCCAAACGGCCGGTAGCATCAGGAATGCCAATGTCGATCTCTCGGTCGAAGCGGCCGAAGCGACGCAACGCAGCGTCGATAGAGTTCGGCCGGTTGGTCGCCGCCATTACGATCACGTGGGACGATTTCTTCATGCCTGTTTATGAAAAATTGTTGAGTAATAACTTTAAATTTTAGTATCTATATAGGCAGGATCGGTTATTCTGGCAATTATTAGGGCTCTCAGCTGAAACGATGATGATATTGGCCTTATTGGCAGAGATCTTGAGTTCCAATTTGAGCAGAATATTTTGGCGAAGAGTGTTTTATTGTCCATCAAGCGAATAAAAACAACTGCATACTTTTTTATATCATGTATAGTGAGAAATATGTAAAACTTGATAATATTTTTTCTACAGAACTTTGTTAAATTACTAATTAATAGACATTTAATGCAGTAAAGTTAGTAACGTTTCTCAAGCCTGCGATAAACATAGTCAGGATGTGAATCGCTAACGCTGAATCGTGTGAACGGAGAGAGAAAACTACGATACGCTACTGAGCGTTAGCGATTGCCAATTTGGCTAAGCACTCAGGTGGATTTTTTATAGTATTTCCAATACCACCGTAACAAATCTGCATTATCATCAATCATCATATATACATCATCAGTCTAGCTCAGGCGTAGGCCTCTCCTATTAACTATGCGTATAGATGCATTAGGAGGTAAATGCCCATAATCGAAATCGCCACGCTGGGCAATCGGATTGGCGATCGCAGTAATGTATCTACTATGAGGATTGATGACGCTGCTACCCATCATCAATCTTATGTCAAAGAATGGTCAATGACACTTCCATGTTCCAGTGGTGACGAATGTATTCTTACTGCCATCACAATGCCTGTAATTCGCAATAAATACGAAGGACATTGAAAGACTCACCATCCATAAGAGTAAGCAGCTGGCTCACAATCCTCCGCTCCACCTCTCCGTGGGTCTTCTCTCTCTTCGGAGCGATGGCATCCAGCTCATCAATGAAGATAATGGCCGGGGAGTTCTTGTCGGCCTCCTCGAAGGCTGCAGCCAACACAGGGGACAATACAGAAAGACTCACCATCCATAAGAGTAAGCAGCTGGCTCACAATCCTCCGCTCCACCTCTCCGTGGGTCTTCTCTCTCTTCGGAGCGATGGCGTCCAGCTCATCAATGAAGATAATGGCCGGGGAGTTCTTGTCGGCCTCCTCGAAGGCTGCAGCCAACACAGGGGACAATACAGAAAGACTCACCATCCATAAGAGTAAGCAGCTGGCTCACAATCCTCCGCTCCACCTCTCCATGGGTCTTCTCTCTCTTCGGAGCGATGGCATCCAGCTCATCAATGAAGATAATGGCCGGGGAGTTCTTGTCGGCCTCCTCGAAGGCCTTGCGAAGGTTGGACTCGGATTCGCCGGCGAGTTTCGACATGATCTCGGGGCCGTTGATCAGGAAGAAGAATGCACCTGGGAAGGGAATACTGGTTTAGTCAATATGAAAATGAGGTTAATGACAATTAGTCTCGTAAGTCCTGGGGTACCTAGTCCTGGACCCTAGGACTATAAAACAGGCGAAAAATTGGGCGTTTTCACAAGACATTGTTTAAACACTTCGTTATTTAATTTGGACAAGGTTAGGCTTATTCGACTCAGAATCACGAGCTCTTTCGATTCTGTTAGGAGAAAAAATATGTCCCTTAATTTTCATACAGTTTTCAATCCTTCCCGCTACCGCCTTTGAACATCTATGAAAAAACGGTATCGTAATGAAAAAACATTTTGGAACATTGTTTTTCTCCTATTAAAATCGAAAGAGGTTGGGGTCCTGAGTAGAACAAGCCCAAACTTGTCAAAATTAAATAACAAAGTCATTTCAACAACTGGAAACTACTGGGCTTAATATTTTGCAAAATTACAGAAAATAGTTCCTTACGTATAATTTTCCGGGAAACCTATATACAGTACTATCTATATACAGTACTTTAAATAAAAATTTCTGGCGGTGGTAAAGGAGACTAATTGGAAAAGTTTGAACCCTATTTACCTTAGTCCAATATTTGACAGTTTTTTTTTAAATCACGTTTTTCAAAATGTTTAGTTTTATACCAAAAATTTACTTAAAAAGTTAAATTTAAAACAAAAATACATGCAATAAAGAGCATTGATTTTCTTATAATTAACATAACAATTAGTTGAGTAATAAATAAAAAAAAATTGACCTCCCACTTGCCACACACACCATTTTTTTAAATAATTTTTCTAGTTCATCATTACTGATTTCTAACAGTAAATTAAAGTTTATCGGCCTATGAAAAAAAAAGTAGTCGGGATATGAGTCTTCCTATTCGTGTAAAAACATGCTTGATTTTCTAGGTTTTGATTACAAAAAAAGTACAACAAAATAGCAATTAGTTTAAAAGTTATCGTCAATCAATTGTTGAACGCTGTCACCAAACAAAATAAGTTTCTTGTAGTTAGTAGGCAAGTGTGATTTCAAATTTTTTATATTAAAAAAAACTGTTACATATTGGACTAAGGTAAATAGGGTTCAACAAACTCTTCCAATTAGTCTCCTTTACCACCTCCAGAAATTCCTACATCGTTATCCCAAACACCCTGTATATTACCCGACCAAGCGAAGTAATGGAACAAAATGTATAGCTTTTATTACTCCCAAAATGCGAGTTGATTTAGTTGCGTAATATCGTTGCACTTATTGTTTTTGTTTGTTTTTTTTTCACACGGAATTTCTTAATTTTCTTATTAGCATAATTTTACAAAATTAAAACTGTAGGTAAAGTAAATAAAATAATATTTTATAAAGTCAAAAGCTGTACCTATGTGTGAAAATGAATGTGCAAATTGCATTTTTTAATTATGACATTATTTTCCATACTAAATATACTAAGTGCATCACCGGTTCTCGAAGTCAGCAGCCGCCTCTGATAGAAGTTTAGATAATGAATGAACCCTTTGCACGCGAGTCTAACTCGCACTTGATAATTTTAAAAGTTACTCACCGGTCTCATTAGCGACAGCCCTAGCGATGAGAGTCTTGCCAGTTCCGGGTGGGCCGTACATGAGGATACCACGCGGGGGCTTCACTCCGATAGCCTTGAAGAGTGAGGGGTGGCGCAGCGGCAATTCCACCATCTCCTTGATCTGGGCTAGCTGCTTGCGGCAACCGCCGATGTCGTCGTATCCAACTGCGTTAAGGGCCTCTTCTTCTTCCTGTAACAAAAATCATACTTATATTCTGTATATGGCCTTATATTGATATGATATGTATGCACTTAGCCTGAACTCTTTGGTTCTTGTCTGTGGTCATGATAACTTTTTTTAAAGTACTGTCAGATTCTGGTTTTGGAGGGATTTGTAAAAGAGTTAGTGTTAGTAATTACACTCGAGACAATTTATCTTAATTGATATTATATTAAATCGCTGCTTTGCGACAAAACCGTGATATCTCGGTATGATAGATCTTCTGAGTTATCACGGTTTTGTCGCAAACTAGCGAAATAAGTAAACCAAGACTTTTTAGTTCGATTTTTATATTCCTGTTAGTGGTAAATAAACACCGAAAAATAGATTTCCACTTTTCGATTTTCGTGTCGAAAAACAGGTGTGGTACACCAATATCTCAGCTGTACAGTCACGTCTAATAATATGTATACATTTCGGAACGTTTGACATACGTTCCGAAATGTATACATAAGGCATAAGGATCAAAATCGTATACATATTATTAGAGCCGACCGTACCGTGTGTGATGTAACTGATGTACTATGTACTATAACCACTTATATGCTTTGATTTTTTCGACACTCTATGGACATGTAAAATAAAAGTGACAGCACGTAGCCTTAGCTACTTAATTCGTTGTCATCAACATTGACCTCCTAGTATAAACAAAAATGTATGTTGTAAATAATAAATCATTCATCGTATTTTAAGGACTGTTGACATATATCTGAGCAACAAAAAGTAATAGCATGTGAGTGGTGTACAATTTAATCGAAATAAGATAATTATTATTTTTTGAGATTAATGTTCATACCAAATATTGCTTTAAGTTTATACAGGGTGGTCGTGAGGATACCGAAAGATTTTAACTATGCATTCTAGACATCAAAATAAACAAAAAATATTATGAGAACTAATGTCAAATTCCACAAAAAAAATATTTTTTTTTATACTTTTTAACATTTCCAATACTTTTTATCATAACAACAATTTGTTAAAATTAATTTTTTAAATGAATTTTTTTACGGACAGTTTTTTTCGTCAAGTCTATTCTTATTTTCTGATTGTCAGGCAAAAGGTGTGGTAATATTAGAACACATTGTGGTAGCATTGTAATATTTGTAATCAAAAAGTAGGTTTATGAAGAGTTACGTCGAAAAACTTTTTTCTAAAAAAGGTTTATTATCTCTGGAACCAAACCGAATCCAGGAAATTTTATATAACATTAAATACTCTAAATAAGCTCAGCAATTCAGCATTAAATTCTTTCGGTTTCCTCGCTAGCACCCTGTATAACATAACTAAAAGAGTCATTTCTTTTTCTTATAGTAGTATTCATATCATGGTAATAACTAATAAATATACGAGGGCGGAGTGAACAGTCTGATAAAAATGATATCCGAGTTATTGCTTTCACAAATGTAAGGCTGTGTTTCCACCAGAGATGTGCGAGGATATGTTTCCATACAAATGACACCTCGCTAGTCATTAATAGGTGTAATTTGTATGGAAACACATCCTCGCACATCTCTGCTGACAACGCAGCCTAAAGATATATTTATGTAGTTCAGAAACTATACATATAAAATGTCATACCGAAGAAAAAATACGTGGGTTCAAATCCCACTTCCAGCGTTGGTAAACTCGGTATTTTTTCTTTTGTATAAATTATAAACAGTAGTATTACTAGTCAAAAATATTTAATGAAACATTTTGTAATATGTAACACAATAACTACATATTTTTGTTCCACAGAAACATGTAGTTCAAAAATTGCTGTTAATTCAAAAATACTAAATAGGCTCTCCAATCCTACTAAATAAGTAAATATAGTCCAATGCTAATGCTTGCAACCTCAAGCTATTGATTGAAGAAATATAGGTCACGATATTTAAGGCAATCCCCACACCACTCTACAAATAGAATACCTGCAGAAATGTTTAAAATTTATTCACAACTTTAGTTGGCAACCATTTGCTGCGAATAATCAAATCGCCGTGAGTGCCGTGACCGCAATAAAACCTACGCGCGATTGTCGTTTAAACGTTAGTTGATTGTTAGGGTTAGGCGAGTAATATTTAGTGCTTGTTTTTACACGCAGCTGCAATTACTGTAAATGGATTTTGTATATATGAGCAATTCTTTTTATTTTTGCCACTAAAATGAAATATGAAAATTTGGGTAAATTTTATACTATTTCTGCTCAGAATCACGAGCTGATTCCATTTCCGGCGAAAAATAAACTGTCCCAAAAATTTCATACATATTTCGAATATCCTCTTGTGTTACCGCCATAGAAGGTGTATGGAAAATAGTAACACAATAGGAAAAAAATCATGGGACACTTATTTTTTCGACGGAAATGGAATCGGCTTGTGATTCTGAGTAGAAATAGTATAAAATTTACCTAAAATTTCATATTTCATTTTAGTGGCAAAAATAAAAAGAATTGCTCATTTAGTATAAAAGCCAAAATTCAGTTTCAGTCAATAATAATTGTTGCCAAAGTATGCAAGTGTACGGTACGTAACGTTTTTAAGTTCGGTGTTGTGACTATGTGACTAATCTATATACAATTTACAGACAATAATTATGAGGTGGCCAAAAATAAATGCATACCCGTTGCCTGAATGCCTGCCTGCCTTAGAAGGATAATGGAAGTTTATAAAAATATCCGTAAAACCTAATTTGTGTCCCAAAAGCTCACTGACAATGATGATGTACTGATTAGGCATGATCTCATATGTCAGGCTATTCTGGTCTGTGGGTAAAGGTACAAGTTACAAGTACTTACTGCTTGCTTGATAGGCTCTCCCTTACAATATGTGACTGTGTCTGAAGCGACAATGCAATAGGGTGATGGATCAGTCTCCACAATTTTTAACTTAGCACACCATGAGTGTCAGGCAAGCTTAGTCTGTGGGAAAGGTACAAGTGGTAGCACTTACCTCTCGCTTGATAGGCTCTCCCTCGCAATGTACGACTATGTCCAATACCACAATGCAGAACCTTGAACTTAGCGCAACATGGGTGTCAGACAAGTGGGTAAAGGTACAAGTTACAAGCACTTACCTCTCGCTTGATAGGCTCTCCCTCGCAATGTACGACTATGTCCGATACCACAATGCAGAACCTTGAACTTAGCGCACCATAGGTGTCAGACAAGTGGGTAAAGGTAAAAGTTACAAGCACATACCTCTCGCTTGATAGGCTCTCCCTCGCAATGTAAGACTATGTCCAATACCACAATGCAGAACCTTGAACTTAGCGCACTATGGGTGTCAGACAAGTGGGTAAAGGTACAAGATACAAGCACTTACCTCTCGCTTGATAGGCTCTCCCTCGCAATGTATCACTGTATCTGAAGCCACAATGCAGTAGGGTGATGGATCTGTCTCCACGACCTTGAATTCGACGGCACGCATGCCTCCGCGCACCATGAACGTGTCATCGCGATGGATGGGACGGTAGGCCTCCATGAAGTAGGGCTTCAGGTATACTTCGAAGAGGTTTCTGCGAGAGAGGTGTATAAGATTAATATGTGGAAGTAAATGTACAAAAATAAGTCATTTGAACAGCATGTAAGAAAAAAATTACATGCTATTCCACAGTCATTCTAATGTACAATCAGCGATAAATACTTTGTAGCAGTGAAAACGGTCATACAACCTTGTTGAAAATCCTGTCTATTATCTATAGGAGTACACCTATATGCAGATTTGTTTGCATACACGGTGGAATTTAATCGGTGAACAGGAACCCATTTTTCTAATTCAGTAATCGATGGCGGTCACGTTTATGTAGTACTTAAGTGGAACCAAGTTTTTTTAGCATAATTTTTTTTATGTTGAAATTAAAATTAAAATTTATTGTCACCCTACTAATGGTTTAGTCTGAAAAGTTTAATACCTCCTTTCAAACTATCAGTCATAGAAACTTAAAACATAAATGAGCAATAACCACTCACATGCTTTAATTTTTGCGATAGACTCTATTCCTATGTAAAATAAGAGCGATGCATGGCTGATAGTTTGAAAAGAGGTATTAAACTTTTCAGACTAAACCATTAGTAGGGTGACAATAAATTTTAATTAAAGTTTAATTTCAACATAAAAATTTGTTATGCTAAAAAAAAAACTTGGTTCCACTTAAGTACTACATAACCACTTGAACGTCCACCCCGCGCGACCATATTCCGGTCAACTGTCCGGGTTTTTTTTAGCGACGTACGCCCCGCGCTGCGCAGTCACAAGATTTTACAAAAACGTTTATATTTTCTAAACTACTTAAGGTATAATAATAAAAAAAATCAGGAGTATAAATGAAAATACAATTATTAAAATACAATGATAGTCATTGTAAAATACCTAATGATTTTGACTATAATCAAGGTTAAACTTAACACATCGGTAAAAAAATAAGAAAGATAACCTTCATATTTTAAACTCACTTGACAGGTATCACACTGTCAAAAACTTAAGATGATACACATTATCGTATAGAGCACACGTTCCTGATCATTTTTATGTATAATAACCCCAAAAATATGTAAATTAACGTGAAATACTTACGACATAACTAGGAGTCCTTAGCAAACACTCAGGCAGTTTGACCCAACACTGACAAATTATATTTTTTTATCGACTGAGTAACGAGCGTACACTGCCATATATATTTTTTAGCGCAAACTAGTTTATTAGGCTACGTTGTTGCAACAAGGGAATTAGGAAATAATGCCTCTATATTTCGCTAAATGCCGCTATAATCAACTGTGTCTCCTTCGACTTCATTGGATAGTATAGCATCCACGAACAGTCTACTGCCTTTTTTGTTTGGATACTATGCTATCATCGGACGTTCAAGTGGATAAAGGTGACCGCCATCGATTACTGAATTAGAAAAATGGGTTCCTGTTCACCGATTAAATTCCACCGTGTATAGGTGATTTCGCGCGGTGATGTGTGCTTGACTGACAGACGAAATAAAATATGCACTTAAAACACGCGTATGGAAAATTACCCGGGAAGAATTTAATGCCCTGATATAGAGTAAAGATAAGAGTCAAATCGAGATCAGAACTTAATCAGAAGACATGAGTCAATCTTCAAAGTTCAGTCGCCATGAGATAGGTATATCAGAGCGGCCATGGTGCTCAAAAATATCTGAACATGAACGCTAACACTATGACAATAGAGGCTCACTATTTGTGAACGCTGGCCACTTTGATATCGAGCTGACTGTACTATTACCAATGTTCGGCGGGTTCTGTTTTCAGACTAAATGACATGTATCACGTTACATTTAGTATGACAACAGCTCACCCCTGCCGAGCATTGACTATTACTATCAGTGGTACGCTTACCCAGTCAGTCCCTCTACAGAATCATCAATAGGCAGTATATGCACTCGCTTGCCATATTTCACAGACGGGCAAGGCGCGATGGACACCACATCGGACAGCCTGACTCGCAGATTGTTCCGGACCACACGGTTCATGCGGATCTTCTCGTCCGGGCAGTTCTCGTCGGATAACACGATGCAGACCGTCTCCTTGCGCCGCTTGCCTTTGAGGAGCACAGTGTCACCTCGGAACAGTTGGAGCTGCTCCATTTTAGCCTGCCAATAGAATATTCAATATTAATGAATTAAGCGCATGTATGAGTCCTCCTTTTTAAGGTTACAGGGACTGAGTAGATGCTCCTAATCCCTAATTTAAATCAAGATGGTCTTGGGGTAAAACTGGGAGAACCATTTTAGTTAAACCTTTCTGATTTCTACTCCTTGTATGTGTAAGCAAGGTAGGGTTGAGAAATACTATTTTCAAATTTCAAATAAATATTGACCTAATAATAACATACATGGGCATAATCAAAGGTTATAAAAATGTTGCTATGCATTCATTATTTTGATGCTACACCTCCTCTTGAAGATCCATAGATTTTATCTCTATGATTATGAAAAACTCATGAATATGTCAATCTGAATATTTATCTGTTAAACTATTTCTTTTCCACCTTCCTATGATTTTAAGTCTCTTTACTCATTTTATTAGATAAAGTTGTAAGATTTGACATTGAGTCAACAACCCAAAAAGATATGAGCAAAGATTATCTATCTAAGCCAATCTAAGTAGAAAGCTGTTACAGATTATAAGTTACTATTTCGCATATTTTTGGTAATTTGATTCGTGTGTATAATTATGTACTAATAAGGAAGCTTTGTGTGTCACATTCCTGACAAATGTATAATGCTTGAATGTTGATAATAAAAATGTGTACAGTGCTACATTGTAATATTGTATTGAGTACTGTGTAATATTATCTAATATATATAGATAAACATCTACAGAACCCTATGAATGTGTACCTAACTATATGTAGTTACATATCAGTTGAATATGCAAGGTAAAGATAACTTTATAAATTTACAGTTATGCATAATTTTAACTGCAAATATTTCAAAATGATTACTATTCAAGACATGCATTCCTAGTAGAACAAAAAACCTACACATAAAATTTATATTGAGCATGCAAAACAAAATTATTGAGATTTATTTTTTTAATGTTTATGGTTAAGTATTCTCATATGCTCATAAAATTAAACTGAAATCTATGAAAAACGCATAACAACTTCAAGATATATTAAAATATAACAACTTCAAGATGTATTAAAATTTATTTTTACAATTATGTGGTAAACAATTTGCTACGTTTTTACCTAATATTTTTTGGATTCCATAGTCCATTAATGATTTAGTTTCCATGAAATCATTAAACTTTAAACAACAAGACCCTTAGCTAAATCATATCCTTTAATACCGTTTGGTAGTCAAAGTTTCATAACCAGCTTGAAATGGGAATAAAATCCCAATAGGTAAGTGGCTTTAAATCGGGACTTATCATTACCAATTTGTAACCAGGGTTGTACCAAATTAGGCTATGAGATGGGAAATTCCCATTTCATAGCTGGCTACCAGATGAGAAAACGTATTTCCAGTTTGGCAGCCAGCTACCAAATGGTATTAAAGGAATCATATTGATGACCATTTGATTAGATTATTAATAATTTGCAATATTGAGCAATGTTTATTCTCATTATTGTATGTAATGCTTTCAGACAAGCAACTTTAATTAAGTTGATAATAGGGCATGCCCACTAAGACGGGAAAGATTTAAATGATGCAATCCTGACCATATTTCGATAGTAAAATGTCATATTATAAGGTTTGCTGGATACACGGTAGTTTCAAAGATGTTTTTTTTTTTTCTTTATAATATTATTATTTAAACACTAATAAAAGGTGCTTTTAAAGATCATGCTGTTGTAGCTGGGTAATTTAGTTCAGACATCCTAATTCATAGAATACAGTTTCACTAAAGAAATCGCTGCATGCCGGTGGCATGGGACCGGTTATTGTGGAAATCTTTGGGGAGGCCTATGTTCAGCAGTGGACATTTTTTGGCTGATATGATGATGAAAGAAATCAATGTAATGTGATTAAAGTGTACAGACTGTACAGGCCCCTATTCATGTTTATATCTTTACAATAAAGGCTGGCTGTGACAGTATGCATAGGATACAGAGAGTGATTGTGTTAATATTCATTTTATATGTAATATGTTGTTATGGAACTTTGTTGCACATAATTTAAATTATCCAATTGTTACAAACAAAAGTACCACATTCAACTTTTTCTACTTGGAATCGAAAGCACTTATGATTCTAATAGGTGATAACTACAACCGGAAACTGACATGCCGGTTACCAGTTAACATGCAACAGGTTGCAATAGAAGCAGTTAGAGGGGGCCTATGCCAACAGGCATTCGGAACTCACGGATATCATATTTTATAATTTTAAATAGATTAATTTTTTCCCCAATTTCATAATAAATTAATTGTTCATGATATTTTATATAGGTGATTATTAAAAGTGATGATAGGACTGGATTTTTTTCACTACCAATTTTTTATTGTATTATAACTTTATAATGTGGATCCTAATACATGTTACTGACAAAGATCTATGTTATTTATCTATGCATATTTATTTTCATTCACAGTGAGTATAGCAACACTTTCACAAGTTACAATGACATGTGCAAATTTGATGATAAAATGTATCATTTGATTCAGGTTCTGTATCAGTATTCAAGACAAGGAGTTTGATAGACAACTAACATACCATTCATCATATGTGGTTAGATCATAGTTAGATTTTGGGCTAGCTAAGACATTTTACTAAATTATAGTTTTCAATAAAACTTTATCACAACATAACTATAATATAATAAACAAAGTGAGTGTCTAACAAGTTATGATTGGAACATGCATGTATGATTGGTCTAACTAATTTTTTTTCATAGCAACATAATATTACCTATGCTACTTTTAATAATTGACAGGATGTTCATGACAACTATGCTATTCCAAATTTCTCCTTACACCAAAATTATTCAAGTTTTAAAGGAGATAAACATCGTAGCCAGGACGTGTGATTCGCCACTAGACTTTCGAATTAGCTTAGCATACAGATGCCCCAAAAACAAAATGGAGACAAAGGAAACTAACCTGTGAGAGGGAGACCACAGAATTATCATCGCTAGTAGATTCCTCGACGATCAGACGGTTTGGCCTGTCCTTGCGGCGCAGGATTGCGGTCGACAGGTCATCCGGGCTGCACATAACAACGCCAAGTCACCCCACGGAAAATATAACCCCCACTCGACACAAACTTCATCCGGAAAATTGTTATATTACACATAAAAATACAAATTAAAAACAAGAATTACATTAACACAATGATGAAATTGCAAAATTCGATACTATGATTTGGTTTTTCATTCAAGTAGACATGATGACAAGCCAATTTTCCGAACATCGGTTTCTGGTAGAATCCCGTTAAATTACAGGAAACTTACACAGTCATCGTAAAATTCAGCCATTATTATACACTTACCTCCTATTGTCTGCCATTATTATCACAAATGAAAATCACAATTTGAAATTTTACGAATTATTGGAGACGCCGAAAGATTGAGCTGTGTAATCTCCCCTACTCACTAACGTACATGACGTTGCCGTATTTCATTTGTTCGTTTCGTCGATCAGGTTAGAATTGCCAGTTAAAAAAACTTGTCTATGAAATCAAGTGCGGCTTCTATGTGCTTTATTTGTCCAAGATCGTGGTGCGGTGTCACGGTGTGGTCGTGTGTTACGCCTTTTAGTTGTGCCAGTGTATACAGGCGCCTTTAGACGACAGGGCTTGTCGCCTGTCGTCTAATACTAGCCTTATAAAAGAGCAAAAAAAAATGATTTGAATATTGAAATTTGCTCAACTCTTAACTTTTCTGTGACTTTTCTACACAACTCAGATTTTACTGATAAATGAAGGGTACCTTGTGTACCACAGTTTTATGAGGTTATCACTATTTAGAGAAGTTTATAGGCAGGCGTAAACCCACCAGTTTCTTTTACATGGATAATAACTTAATAAGATCGATATTTACGATTCAAAGCCATTGTGGGAACTGGAAGGTGTGGCTGTCGAAAATAAAAAATATTCTCAATAAGTAATATGCATGAGGGCGTTGTGCACTCCCAAAAAGCACAAGTCTGGCCGAGTTTTAATTAATACTACTTACCTAATCGGCACCGAGAAACCAATAACTTTGTTGTCTGTCAGCCTCCTTAGCCTAGTTGGTAGAGTGACCCTGCCTACGAAGCTGGAGATTCCGGGTTCGAATCCCAGATCTCAGCGACGCCAATATTTTGTTCCTTGGTCATGGCTGTCTATGTATTTAAGTATCTATATGTATCGATCTATTATATATATATACAGGGTGGTCCAAACCTTGACGTCAAAAATTTTTTTTTAGATTCCTCACGTCATGAGCTATCAGAATATACCCCATGTATGTTAGCCGATTTTTTGTAGTTTTAGAGTTATGAATTTTTGAAAAAATTTTTTTTGAGAAATTCCGGAATGAAGAAGTTTATTAATAAAAAAAACTATTGGGTTTTTTAACTAGTTTCTTTTTGTAAAAGTATTATTACAAATAAAGCATTTACTGACAAAAAAAATAGCGTCCACACTTTGATACAAGTAGCATAAAAAATACCAAATTCAAAATTTTACGCTAAAACGCATCAAAATAGCATTAATGTACGTAAATAAAAAAATAAAACATATCCCAAGGAATTTTCGTATTCTAAAGACCGCTCTAGACCTTGAGCCTTCGAAAAAGCAAAAAAAAAGTGATACTTAATGATGAAGATTTTTCGGAGTAGTCGGTCAAATAAACTTAAAAAAGCTTAAAATTTTTAAGTAGCAAAAAATGACTCGAATAACTACACAAATTGAGTTTTCGTGGTATTGTCTGTCATTGTTTATTGATAAGAACAACAAAACAGACGAAATTTTACTTTATTTTTAAATTAAAAATTTAGAAGATTTTTTAAGTTTGTTTGACCGACCTACTCCGAAAAATCCTCATTCCTCTAGTATAACTTTTTTTTTTCTTTTACGAAGGTTTAAGGTCTAGGGTAGTCTTTAGATTACCAAAAATCCTTGGGATATGTTTTATTTTTTTATTTACGTACATTAAAGCTATTTTGATGCGTTTTTAACGTAAAATTTTGAATTTGGTATTTTTTATCCTACTTGTATCAAAGTGCGGACGCTAATTTTTTTGTCACTAAACACTTTATTTGTAGTAATACTTTTACAAAAAGAAAATATGAAAAAATGCGAATAGTTTTTTTTATCAATAAATTTCTTCATTCCAGAATTTCTCAAAAAATTTTTTTTCAAAAATTCATAACTCGAAAACTACAAAAAATCGGCTAACATACATGGGGTATATTCTGACAGCACATGACGTAGGGAACCTAAAAAAAATTTTTTGACGTCAAGGTTTGGACCACCCTGTATATCGTCGCTTGGGACGAGGTCGATTTGTGTAAGATGTCCCAAGATATTTTATTATTTATTTTATTTTGCTGAACTAAGTTACTATGCATTTTTAATTTATTTATTTTCAACAATTAGGAGTACCATAAAGTGTAAGTTTGCTAAATAAAACTAATTGTATAAAATTGGTAGACAATTTGAAATCTAAGATTTGGTAAAACTAATCTTGCGACCAAGAACACGTGGATTTTTTGAAGACTTCTTCAAGTTTTGGCGCACCTTCCAGCAAATTCCTTAGCGAAAAGACTCGCGCCGCGGCAAACATCGTAGGGTCATTGTCGTAGTTAGCGTCTGACACAGAAACATCGACAACGGCAAAATGGTCTTTCTTTTCATCTAACTTTGGCCCAGTCAATATCTCACGGAATAGCTTATTTACTTCTTCATCCGAAAAACAATTGCACATCAAATCGAATTCTACGTCCGAATATTGTGTACCGACATCTATTCTGTTTAATAGAGCTTTTGATGGTGATGGTTTACGTTTCCCCTGGGCTTTCTGAACCAACTTTTTCAGGGTATCTAAGTCACAAGGCTCGTAATTAGGTAAGTCAGGTGGATCATAAGGAGACATCATCCTCATATATGCAGGTAAGTGTTCTTCCAAATGATGTTTCGCTTTTTTCGCGCATTCGCATCTCACTGGCTTCACGAAATTCATATAACTTTCCCATTTAGGCTCTCGCTCATGAATAAGTTCCACTTCCCTCGAGTCTATCTTCTTACCAGAAGGAATAGAGTGTACAGAAGGCTTCTTTATTATTTTTTCCGGCTTTGGACTATCTACTCTAATAGGGCTACAAAAGCAATATGGGATTTTGCAAACGCAGCAATCAGTCGGCACTTTATTTAAATTGGGTCGTTCTGTTTGTAGGATTTGCATTAGTGAACTTTCGAGTTTTAGCGTTTTCAAATGAATCGAGGACGTATACCGAACCGGTACATCGTAGGTGTAATCGTGATCGTCTACAAAATCCTTGGCATCGCCTCTGGTACCCTCCACGAAATCTTTTATTTTGTCAGGGAATTGACTGAAATTGTCACAAGCGCCGTAGATACATCTTTTATTGACGATAACTACAGGGAAATGCTCTGCACTTGCTGTGCAATGAACCGGGCAGAGTTCCTTATCAATTTGTGGCTTATATCCTTTCTCGTGGCATAGATAAAACGGGTGCGGTTGAGGCACGGGAGTCCAAACTTTCGGTGGCTCGGGTTCAAATAAGCTCTCTGCGCTTGGATCTTTCATGACTTCTTGCAACTGAATCATCATGAGCTTCTCAATATTAATGAAGAACTCTGCATATTCCGGCAACGTGTTAAGACAGTAACACACAAAAATTTGAAACTTCTTTACGGTGTGACATACTTTTTTCTGCCAAATTCGGTCGAATTCATTGACTCTTTGTTCTTTCGCATCGGCCAGTGCAATATCTATGTCTTTCATCGCTATATCTTCGTCAAGGAGTTTAGCCTTCTTCTCGTATTGTCGCTTGGCCTGTTCCAATTCTTTCTCGCACTCCTCTCTTTCTTTTAGAGCGACGTACACTTGACAGGCCATGTTCTGACATTCGACGAGATGTCTCAACTTTTCAATGGCTATGTGTTTCTCCACATTAATGTCGTGGATGTTTTTCCAAGTGTCTTCATTGGATTTTTTAATTTTTTCGATGAACTGCTCTTTCAACTTCAATTTCTTTTTTTCTAGTTTCTTAGAATATCTGTCGTAAAGCATTGTTGCTTGTTGCTTCAATAGATTTTCATAATGCGCTTGCATTTTTTTAAACGCAGCTTCTCTCGTTCTAGTAATTTCATCAGCTGCAGCTTGAAAAAGTAACGATTCAATTTTGGTTATAGAAGTCGCATATAGAACAGAGAACTCATGGAAAGCCTGTTGAATCATAGCGGTGTTCTTTTTCTCTGCATATAAGGCATCATCCCGCCACTGGTCTTCGCAGGCGTTTACAATTCTTACTTTCCACTGTTCGTCGCTTTTAAGTAGTGCTCTTTCCTTCTCTTTTTCCATGCTTTTGAAGTGCTTTTCCTGGATTTTTGCGGCATAACCATCTATACCGATGTAGCTGAGTTTAGCGAGATGTTCCTTTCGTATAGGCTTGTGGACGTGCCTACTCTTTAATATTTCTTCTGGGGGCATGTACCAGTTAGCCCCGCCGCCTTTCATGACTGGCTCTAAGCCGGCAAGAACCTTCAGTTTTGGGGTCATCGATTTGAAGTAAACGTTTGCTAAAGGCTCTCCCATCATTTTCTTTATTTCGGACTGCGTGGGCACTTGCGGCTCTCGTTCGAAAAAGCATTTTCGATAATAGTAGTTTTCGTCTAGTCTGGACATTAAGTCAAATATTAGATACAAAATAAATAAATAAATTTGTTAAAATGACTCATCGATTTGACACTTGTCAATTAAAAGCAAAAAGTTTAAGTTGACAGTGAAGTGTACTTTATGCTTTGTACCGACACAGACTTCGTAGTTGCTTCGTAGTGTGACCACCAAGTGACCACTGAAATTTTTGGCGGGAAATCCAGAACATCTTGGATGGTCACACTTTGTGTTACAAGAATTAAGTGTCTTGATACTTGAATATATTTTTGATTTTCTGTGCACACATTCGACTTAAGGAAAAACGTTAAATATTTTTAAATTATAGTTGCAGATTTCTAAGAATGAACATTTGACAGTTTAAAATGAAAAATGGTGAGTTTTACCCTCCTAATAATAAGGATTAATCTATAACAGTCAAAAGTTCATTCTTAGAAATAAACTCGCGAGGAAACCAAAAGATTTTAATGCTGGATTCCTGACCATATTTAGAGTCTTTAATGTTATATAAAATTTCCTGGATTCGGCTTAGTTTCAGAGATAATCAACCTTTTTTCGAAATAAGTTTTTCGACTTAACTTTTTTTTTATTGCATAGCTACAGTGCTGCAAACTCCAACCTGTAATAAAAAAGGAGATTATGGTCACCAAAATCAGGAGACTGTACAAAAAAGCAGAAGAAATGTAAATTACCATATTTTCGTGCGCACCCAGGAAAATCATGCTTGTTAAAATAAAATGGCATACATCCTCGCCAATTATAAATCTCAACTATGTATAATTGCAACTAATGAAGGGTGCGTAACTATAATTTTCTCAATTTGCCCACCTTTTCCTTGAATTAAACTGATTTAAAATTATTTTCAATTACTCAGTACAACAGACAAACAACACTCACACTGTGAAACAGTGACTGAGACAAACATTAATCAACCCACAGATTAAATATAATATAAAATAATATGTCTATGAATCAACCACAGCACACAGATAAGGCTAATTGCTAGAAATAAAATGAACATGCCAAACTCACCTTTGAAAAAAACGTTCCGTTCCGTTCGATCTGACGTAAATACTTATTGCCAACATAAGTCAACAATATAAAACTGACAAAAGCGTATCTAAATGACAGGAAAAAAATTTACGCAATGCAAATTTGCGATTATATCCAAAAATCAGGAGATTTTATCAAATATGGAAAATAAATTAGTAGACCAGGAGACTATGCCAAAAATCATGTAATCTCCTGATAAATCAGGAGAGTTTGCAGCACTGCATAGCTACCACAATGTGTTCTAATATTACCACACCTTTTGCCTGACAATCAAAAAATACGAATAGACTTGACGTATAACCTGTACCTAAAAAAAAACAATTGAAATAAATAATTGAAACAAATTGTTGTTATTATAAAAAGTACTGGAAATGATAAAAAGTATTCAAAAAGACTAAAAAAAAGAAGAAAAAATATATTTTTGGTCGAGTTGACATTATTAGGTCTCGTAATATTTTTTGTTTATTTTGATTAAAATCTTTCGGAATGCTCGCGAGCACCCTGTAGATTGGCCGTAGTGAAATAATACGTCAACACTAAAAGTCAAAAATAAATTTATTCATTACAAAATTATAAATACACTTAACAATAATCAGTTCGGGTTACTACGTGACTTCTCCAACAGCCATCTCTTGAAGTAAACTCATGACATGGCAGAACCTCTCCTTGATCTCCGTATGCGATCTATGTGGTAAAGACTCTTGTATTCTACCAAATACTTGTTCAGAACCTGCTTCGCCTTTTAATACTTGTAACATAGTTTTGTCCTCCTCCCTAGTCCAGTTACTTTTAGTTTCTTTTTTAATTTCAGTAGCTGTGACTTCGATTTTCGCTATTTTAGGTTTAGGAGCCTCTGCGAGTACAGTCTTGTCTTTCTTCTCTCTTTTAAGAGCTTCTTTGTCTTTTTTCTTTCCGTTCTTTTTCGGACTTTTAAGTACTTCTTTTTTAGTGTTGTCGTTGACGTCTTTGATGTTCTTGGTGGGTGATTTGGGTGGTTTTTTCTTCTTTTGTGGTTTGGGTTTAGGGTTGGGTTCGTCGGGGCGCACCCGGTAGGGTTCCTTGCTGTAGGGATAGGTGACGCAAGCCGCTCGGAGCATTCTGCCGTGTTGGAGGAACACCCGCCCGTGAAGATACTGGAAATAATATCACCGACTTTACTCCCATATTCATAAACGTCTCTTAACTTAACAAGCCGCTGAGTATTGTTTGTCCCTTACGGTCTTATAGACATTATTTATAAGACTGAGAAGGACAAACAATAGTTAGGGAACATACCCATACTACGTGACCTGTTTAGGGGGGGGAGGGGGTCCGTCAAAGTACCACTCTTGGTCACCAAGGGGGGGGGGGGGTCTGGTATCTTGTCACGTGACTAGTAAATTTCGAGATTATTTTGTAATACTGTAATTTAAATTGGACTTACACGCCACCGTTTTTCCCATCCCTACAATTTTTAAAACCAAAAGTGCAATTCTACAATTAAAATTTACTATTTAACCTACGCCTGCACTCTCGCAATACGCGTTTTCATAGACCAAAAAATATTACGTAAAAATTAAGGGCGTAATTAGGGGGGGGGGGGGGGGTGTTTGTCTTGTCATATACTACGCTTGGTCACCAGGGGGTCAAAAAACGCTTAAAAAGGGTCACGTAGTATGGGTATGTTCCCTTAGGCTTGTTAAGTTAAAGAGACGTTAATGAATAAGGGGGATATTATGCTATTCTTTAACTTCTTGAACGTCAAGAACAACTAAAGATATCACAACGCCAAGAGCATTAGGCCTCATGACGTCAGTTGTCAACGTGACTTTCTGACTTTTAGACTTAGATTTGCTCACTTGAGAGCTTCAGTCCTATGAGTCAGTTCTTGTGTATGATGTAAGGTGGTCAATGGGTTAATAAAATACTCAGCATTTTACAAATTAATGCACTCGACTGTACCTAATAGTGAGCAGTTTCTAACCCCCTTATTCATAAACGTTTGTTAACTTAACAAGCCGCTGATAACTGTTTGTCCCTTTTGCTTTTATGGACACATTGTTAAGACCGAAAGGGACAAACAATTATTAGCGGCTTGTTAAGTTAACAAACGTTTATGAATAAGGGGGTAAGTCTATTAGTCGAAATACCTCGAAATTTGATAAATACCTACGCGATTTACGAGCGAAGCCCCTAAGTACGGAGTTAGCCAAAAAATGCATTATTTTTGCATAAATAGAGAAGAAAAAATCAATTTATGATTCGCTCAGCATTTTCTGATGAGGAAAAAGTTATACGATACTGAATTGGATCTGAACTATGTAGCTCAACTTCGCTTGACAGTGATCTATCTATGATTGTCCTTGATGATTCATGGCTTGGCTTCCAATAGGGTAAACGCGGATTACTATAGGTAATTTCACCAGATTTGTGGGGAATGGTTCCACACACATCTAAATAAAGTACTCATTACAAAAAAAATTGCGAATGAATGAATGAGTTTAATGCCACTTTGATCAAAACATTGAAGCAAATCCCTTGCTATCAGTACGAAAAAGGAACTACCAATTTCAAATTCACCTTGTGTTTACATGTCATGTTGATGTGTGTGTTACATCAACTTTCATGAAACTAACAGTACACCAGGAGACACAGTACAGTGTGTCTCCTGGTGTACTAAAATCCGCTAAAAATGAATTCCGCTCATATATATATGAGCGGATTTTTACGATACTTTTGCACTATACATGGATAACGAATGACATTAAATAATAAATGGACGCACAGAGCCAAACAAAAAAACCAAGAAAAGTGGCACTAAAAGTCATTTCTATCATGTTTCAGTTGAAGCTAATAATAATAACGCTCACTTACAATAAACTATAATAAAAAACAACTCAAAGACCAAAAAACTTTGTGAAGTGAGCAATAAGTGTCAAATTTGCGAACAACACCGCAAAATAGTAGAAACTTTTTATGTTTAAGGAATAATGATACTATACCGTAAGGTGACCAAATGTCAACTGTCAGAACTTGTCGAAGGTGGGTTGGTGCGGGAAATGAGAAGACGGATTTTGAGTCGAAAATTGCCGGAAATGCGAGCGAACGGTATACGTGCGTGCATCGGAAAGGTGCAATGGCGACTAGAGGTCAAAGGGGCACACATGCATCTCCGTTCCTTCGTATGATGACGTTTTATTATAAAAAACACGTTTCCTTATCTAGGTACATAGATGGCGCTACAGGTAAGTAGGTCTACGATATTTCTATGATAGGTATTTTATGTTTATTTACGTATATATATTTTAGGTATGCTAATTAGGTATTACATATGTAAGCTTTTTATACATGTCTTATCTCACAGGTCCGCATCAGTTTCTGGAGGCAACATCCTCCCCCCCCAGTGCAGCCCTTGCTGCACTCATCAGCCGTAGGAATTAGTGCGATGCGTGTGGCAGGTCGTTTTAGCGTCCCTGACTTTGTTTTCACGGCGACCACCCTTTCTCGGCCATCTTTGCTTGGGAAGACTTCCTCTATTAAGCCTCTAGGCCATACGTTTCTAGGGCCGTCAGGGTCAACTATCAAAACCAAGTCTCCCACTTGCAGCGGTCTCACCTCTTGGTTCCACTTGCTGCGGGGTATCATATCAGGTAGCACTTCTTTGACCCGTCTCTTCCAAAACATGTCCGCGAGATGTTGCGCTATTCTCCATTGCTTGCGTAGAAAAAAATCTGAGTCGTCAAACGCTCCCGGTACGGGTAGCAGAGAAGATGAGCCGATCAAGAAATGATTTGGAGTAATGGCCTCTTGACTACCTGGCTCAACGGTCACATGGGTCAAAGGGCGACCGTTAATTATCCCTTCTACTTCAGCCATTACGGTAGCAAGCGTTTCGTCTCTGGGCGCACGTTCTTTAAGGATGACCTTGAGTGATCTTTTCGTTGCGCCAATAAGTCGTTCCCAAGTACCTCCCCAATGGGGGCTAAGAGGCGGGATAAATGACCAATTTACTTCATGTGCTGCTCCTACTCTCTTCAGCGCTTCTGTATCGATCTCCTGGATAGCTCGCTTTAATTCGATATCGGCGCCTCGTAGATTGGTGCCATTGTCCGAGTAAAGGCAATAAGGCCAGCCTCTCCTGGATGCCATGCGACGTAGGGCCATTATAAGAGAATCCGACGTGAGGGAGCAAACTATTTCTATGTGAACTGCTCTCACGGTTAGGCATGTGAACAATACGCCGTACCTTTTTTCTCTGCGTCTTCCGACAGTGACTTCCATTGGTCCAAATAGGTCGAGTCCGCAGTGTGTAAAGGCTCGCTGATGATGTGCCATACGAGCTGCGGGTAAGTCACCCATTCTGGGAATTTGTGGTTTCGCTCGTCGAAGCCTGCAAAACATGCATTTGCTTGAGACGTGTTTTACAGTGGGTCGTAACTTTATAAGCCAATATTTTTGCTTCAGCTCATTTACTACGGTCTCCTGATGTCCATGGGCTGCTCGGATATGGTAATGTCTGACAATCAATCGAGAGACTTGATGGCGGCCATCTAGGATGATAGGCTGCTTAGTATCTACAGGGACTCCGTCGGCTGCGCTGATACGGCCGCCAGCGCGAAGAATGCCATGCTCGTCTATAAAAGGTGACAGCTTAACTAGTTTGCTGCTCCGTTCTATAGTTTTAAGCCCCTTTAGGGCAGCCAACTCTTTGCCAAATGAGTCTATCTGTGCTTTTCTTATTAACGTATGCGGAATGAAATCTGCACAAAGTTTAATATTATATTAAATAAATGATATCATTATTATTTTCTTGAACATGTACGTTTTTTAATATCGATTTTAACAAGTATTCATGCAAGATAAAAACTACTTGAATCCAAAGTGTATAACTTTAGTTTTATGATACTTTATCCATTGATGTCGAAAAAACAAATGTTAGCATTTTTCTTGCCTCTAATTTTATCTTCTGTAGGAAAACTTTTTAAATAAAAATCCTTTGCTCATTATATTTCATATTCTTGTTAATTGGTCTATTGATACTTACTTATTATGCTAAAAATATTTAATTGAAATTAGCTATAACTCGTTCACCGTGACATCCGTTACTGAAAAAGCAGTGTTTTTTACACTTTTTGATCAAATGGCGAAGTCATATTTTCAAAGTTGTTTATTTTTATTTTCCGTGTTGATAGGCTTGCTCTTTGTTTATGTTTCGTAATGCCCATGGTTTGAGGATGTTTTTCATCAATTTTGTTGTCATATTTAGAAGTATTTCTGAGCTCCCTGTTCGATTTTGTGATTCGGGTTAACGTAATTTCCTTTATTCGAGCTCTTTCTGAAAAGTGGCTGTAGCCAAATTGTTACATTACACTAGGGTTTCTAATGTCATTTATTGGAAACGAAAAGAATGCGAGATTTTTATAAAACAGTGTTTCAAATCTTGCCTTCTTCTAAAAAATCAGAATCATCGTCGATTTTGGCCTTAGCAAATGTGTCTTGTGGAAAATACATGCAGTTGTGCGACATTGTTCTACTCAATTGGCCATAATTTCTAAAGAAAGATGCCAAACCCGACAAAACTATCCAATTTAACTAACAATTGTATACAAATTAATTTTGCATTGAGACACAAGTTAAATTTAATTTTTTTATTTTGTTTTTACTTGTTCAAAATTTGTGCAAATTTCACTCCGCATACGTTACTAGATTTTCAGCTTGTTTCATAATGTCGAACGGCGCCTGCTCGGGTAGTTTTCTGCATCTGTTTACAAATTTTATTACGGCCGACGTGGCTCCCAGGAAGCGCCACCAGGATGAAAATCTGCCAGGATCCGGGACAGGTAAGTCGTGATGGTAAGTATCATCTATAATAAGCACTCTCTCTAAAACTGCTTCCTCAACGTGGTTATCTTTTTCAGGTGCAGGTGGCCATTCTTCAGGAGGTAAGTGTAGAAATGCCGGACCGCTGAACCATTCGCTGTTACTGTCTAGTTTGTAAGTATTTGTTTTAGTAGCTGCGTCTGCTATATTTATTATAGTAGAAACGTAGTGCCACTCCGATATATGCACGAAGTAGACTCGGGCTGGAGCAAAAAGCTTTGGAAATATAGCAAAAGACAACTCAAACTCATAACGGGGGTGTTTAGAGTTTTGACCCCAAAGTGTCCCTTGGGGTCAAAACTCTCTTGGCCAAAATGGGTCTTTCTGACAGCATAGACTGTAGAATGTGTGGCGAGGAAGAAGAGACAATGAAACACTTGATGTGCGAATGTCATGCCCTCGCCAGACAAAGGATGAAAGACTTCGGAACTGGTTATCTAGAACCGAAGGAGGTCAAAACGTTACCGCTAGGGTCCATCCTCAAACATATTGAGTTGATAGAACAATCCCTGGGGTAGGCGAAACAGGGGGCAATTACACAAAAGATCCCAATGGGTCGAAGTGTATCCGTAAGGGCCCCGCAAATAAGATAAGATAAGATAAGATAAGCCACTCCGATATCTGAGTTAGTGAATCGATTTCTCCCAGTCTATTTGCAATAAATATTTTGTAATTCCTGTTTTCGTTTCTTGTCCAATGAAGAACTGTGGTCGAGTCTGTCCAAAAGAAGCGCGTAACAGGTTTGATTCTGTGTTCGTTTTCTATGACGGTTGCTAAGCGACATCCCAGCACTGCGGCTTGTAGCTCCATGCGAGGTATCGTAACGGTAGGTTTGATGGGCAACTCTGCTTTTGCTCGAGATAAAGGCAACCCGTACGCGGTCATTGTTGTCAACCACTCGCCAGTAAGCGACGCAAGCGAAAGCACTTGGAGACGCGTCGCAAAAGACGTGAAGCTGGAGCGATTGACCTTGGATTGGACTGAGAAAATACCATCTAGGTATTTTCAAATCTCTGATTGTTCGCATTTGAGTTATCCACTCACAAAACACGGCAAATAAATCATCAGGTAACTTATCGTTCCAACCGATGTTCAATTTCCAAGTAGATTGAATCATTATTCTTCCTTTTATTGTAAAAGGCGCGAGCATGCCATAAATATCAAAAATTGACATAACAATGCTTAGCACTTGCCGTTTTGTAGGTACTTCTTTGAATGACAAAATCTCGTTGGGGATTCGTGTCAGCGATAAATTAAATCCGAGAGTATCGGTAACTGGATTCCACAATAAACCTAAAGTTCTCTCGCAAAATTCTTCTTCACCTAATTTGAACTTGATTGCGCTTGGGCTTAAGGTCTCTATTGGCATCTGACTTAATATTTCTGGTTTACTGCACGTTAAATTCCTCATTTCAAATCCTCCCTGTTCATGAATGCTCAAAACGTCGTTTAAAATCGCCAAAGCAGTTTTTTCGTCATCGTGACTATCGAGGTAGTCATCCATATAATGGGATTTAATTATAGCATTCACCGCAAGAGGCATCTCAGTTTCGAAACGTTGAGCATTTTTATTTTTTATGAATTGAGCTACGAACGGCGCACAGTTTGCACCAAAAATTAATGCCGTCATGGCGTATGTTTTCACGGGCTCCGAGTCTTTTTCGCGCCATAAAAAACGCAGCGCATCCTGATCTTCCTCTCTAATTTTTATTCTAAGAAACATGTCTTTGATGTCTCCTGCCCAGGCGATGGCACCTTCTCTAAATCGAAACATGATTCCCAAAAGCGACTGAAGTAAATCA
The DNA here is from genome assembly GCA_025490895.1 of Thaumatotibia leucotreta. Lineage (NCBI taxonomy): Eukaryota > Metazoa > Arthropoda > Insecta > Lepidoptera > Tortricidae > Thaumatotibia > Thaumatotibia leucotreta. The sequence goes on from JALPQI010002412.1 coordinate 52,223, forward strand.
GGTCCTTGGAGCAAATAATCATTTAAACAGTGTCCGCCAGAGGTAGCTGCAGAGTCGAAAACCACTCTTAATTTCCTTTTATTAGGATTGTCAATTCCAAAATGGGCTAAATTCCACACGCGCCCCAGCGTGTTTACTGCATTTACTTCACGTGCGTAACCATTGGTAAACAAATGGTGTATTCTTTCACGATAACGTGTAAAATAATACACGCTTCGCTTGAACTTTCTCTCGAGACAAAATAATCTCCTTAAGGCCATAGGATATGAATCCGGCAGAGTAACATCTTGCAACTAGTCCTGCTTACAGGTTTTGTTCCCTTGATCCGGTCGAAGAACCACTTTGTCGAAGGTGGATTGGTGCGGGAAATGAGAAGACGGATTTTGAGTCGAAAATTGCCGGAAATGCGAGCGAACGGTATACGTGCGTGCATCGGAAAGGTGCAATGGCGACTAGAGGTCAAAGGGGCACACATGCATCTCCGTTCCTTCGCATGATGACGTTTTATTATAAAAAACACGTTTCCTTATCTAGGTACATAGATGGCGCTACAGGTAAGTAGGTCTACGATATTTCTATGATAGGTATTTTATGTTTATTTACGTATATATATTTTAGGTATGCTAATTAGGTATTACATATGTAAGCTTTTTATACATGTCTTATCTCACAGGTCCGCATCAGTTTCTGGAGGCAACAGAACTGAATAGCGGAGCAAAAGGACCGCAATATTTACTTCTGCAGCCCATTTTTTGGGGCCATTTTTTTGAGCTGTTTGGGGATCGACTTATATATTCTAAATCAATGTGGATAACATATCATGAAGCTACTCACCACAGTGTCCAGACATTTGGTGTCTTCAGGTTGCCGCCGGTTGTACTTCTCCTCTGGGAAGGTCCACACGTCATAGCCTTTATCGTCCGTTAGAAAGCTCTCGTTCAAGATATCGACGCCGGATTCATATAAACTGCGAAAGAAATGCTTACATTATTGCTGTGTCTCGCTTTTTTGTCAAGCGGCAATGAGGGTTTTTGATACTTTTTCTGCTACTATGGGGCGGTTAGATGGCAGCACTGCGCGGAAGGCCTAACGAACTGTCAAAATAAATACGCGCATTTAATTTTCAATATAATTTTTAGGTCTATTAATTAATTCTTAAAACCATTACTTTAGAAATATTGTTTACTAAAATAAATAGTTCCAAGTCAATTCCCATGAAATGAACAAAGTTCTAGTAATTATTTTTAATACCAGTAACTTTGCGCGCCTGTTGTAGCTCAATCTTCAGTTTGACGACTGCTTATTAGTCGTAATCCATTACAAAATCAATAAACTTCCAAATAAAATACAATTTCGATATTTTATGTCCAGTACCTATGAATAGTATGAAGCTGAAAGTTGTTTGGACCCGACATCTACCCTAGCGCCCCCTGGTGGCAGAAAAAAATATCGAAAACCCTCATTATACTGCGTTATTCGCCTAATGCGGTCGCCGAATGAAAGTATAAGATTTCCAGGCAACCAATTTTATCGAAAAGTTGAGAATGAGGCAACGTGCTGCTATGCTATTCTCCTATTCACACATTCGACGCTGCGTTCGTCAACGAGCTCGACGTCGAGACAGCCTTGTCTAAAATCCTAGCTGTTTTATTTGACATTAGGAATCGAGGCTGTGAGCGAGGTTGTGGGCGAGTTCGTCGCTGTTTTTCGTTAGAGAATACGAAGTTCGTACATTAAACGTCAAACTCTCGCCGCAGTGTAGTTCCATCTCACGCCGCATTCGTTGCCGAGCGCTAGTGTCGTTTAAAGTACCTACATTAGTGTATACCATTTTTAGACTCGACGCTGCCGCAGCGCTGACACAGCGCTGACAGCAAGGCGGTGTCCTTAGTGAATAACACTGCTGATTTTTCTTATGGTGGCGTCAATTGAAGTAGGTTCGCATCTTGTCTGCCTACCCACACAAGGACTCTGCTACCTGTGATGAGTCCGACCGATTTCGGCCATGGCGACCACTTCGACTCCTAATCGGTATTTTTGCGCTCATGCGCTCGCAGATGGCTAATATAACCTATCTTTGCGGCGAAACTCCGTGCACATTGAGGACACGTAAGTACCCTGTTTACATAATTATATGTGATAGCAGCAGGTGGACGGGCCTTGAGCTGGTCGCGTTTGACGTCAAGGTCAATTTTACGTTGATCCTCGAACTCCCGCACCTTGTTGTTAACCAACCTGCGCCATTCTGGCCGCTGTGCTGCCAGACGCTCCCATCGAGAGGGCTCTATACTACAATTCTTCAAGTGACGTTTTTGGACATCCTTGTACCGGAGGAGTTGACCGCCATGCTGTCGCTTGCCCTCCTCCAGCTCAGAGTATAATATACGCTTTGCCACTCTCTCCTCCGCCATACGCGATACGTGACCACACCACCGAAGCTGCCGACGCATTAAATAAGATTCAATGCCACCAACATTGGCTCGTCGCAGAATATCGGTATTACGCACTCTGTCGGACCATCTAATCTTCATGATGGCACGGAGGCATTTGAGGTGGAAACGATCCAGAGTGCGTATGTGGCGACGATACACGCACCACGTCTCGGAGGAATATAAGAGGTTTGGCAGCACAATTGCCATGTAGACCGATATCTTGGTGGCCAACTTAAGATCGTGTGAGCAGAAGACCTTGGAACACAGCTTGCCAAATGCTGCAGCTGCAGCACCAAGCCTGCTGTTGATCTCAGCATCAAGGTCACACTTAGTTGTTACAGTGTTTCCCAGGTAGCGAAACTTTCCGACCTGCTTCAGCACGTCGTCACCAAGCTTTATGACCAGTGTCTCGTGCCCGTGATTATCCAGGGACATCACCTCTGTCTTCGTGACACTGATCTTTAGGCCGAACTTACAGCAGGCATGGTGAAAAGCGGACATCAGCTGTTGCAGGCCGTCTGCGGATTCTGCTAGGAAGCACAAGTCGTCAGCATACATAATCTCAGAGATCAATGCATACGAGACTTTTGTATGGGCCTTAAGTCTAGCCAGGTTGAAAAGACTGCCGTCTGTTCGGAAGCGGATGCGGACTCCTTGGGAAACTGTTTGTAAGACCTCTCTAACTGCCACTGCAAAGTATAGAGCGAACAGAGTCGGTGCTAATACGCAACCTTGCTTCACCCCACAGGTAACGGGGAAGAAGTCAGTCTGTTCGCCGTCTACGGAGACGCAACACTGCATGTCGTCATGCAGGAGTCTGAGAAGTCTTACAAACTTTTCCGTGCATCCAAGCTTTCCCAGCACTACCCAAAGAGCTTCACGAGGCACACTGTCGAAAGCTTTCTCAAGGTCAACAAAACAGAGGTACAGTTGGCGACCCTGCTCTCTGCTCTTCTCCTGAAGTTGACGTACGGAGAAGATCGCTTCGCATGTGCCTCGGTCAGGTCGGAAGCCAAATTGGGTTTCGGGCAGAATCCTTTCAGACAAATCTTTTAGGCGGTTTAATAGAATTCTGGCAAAGACCTTCCCAGGGGCCGAGAGTAGAGAAATACCACGGTAAGAGTTGCAGTCAGATCGGTCGCCCTTGTTCTTGTATAGAGCACTTATGCGCGATACTTTAAAAATGTCTGGAACACGCTCCTGCTCCCACATCTGAACGAAGAGTTTCCACACTAACGAATGCAACTCCCCCCCGCCATACTTGAACAGCTCTCCCGGTATAAGGTCAATGCCAGCAGCCCGGTTGTTTTGTTGCTGCCTAATTGCAGTAACAACTTCGTCACGCAATAGAGGCTCATCCAGCTCGATGGCAAAGGGAAGTTGAGGCATTAAGCTGATACTCTGTAGATCAGCTGCACGATCTACATTAAGCAGAGTATTGAAGTGTTCTGCCCAGCGCTTTAGTACATCCTCTTTGCTTGTTAAGAGGTTCCTACCATCAAAAGACTTCAATGGAACCTTTGCATGGGAAGATGTACCAATCAACTTACGCACCTCGCTGTAAAATTCCCCAAGCTGGTTTGTGTCACTGAGCCATTGCATGAGACAAGCTTTGTCCCGCCACCACTTATCTTTAAGTTGTCGAGACAGCCTACGCAAATCATGGTCACTAGCTTTAACTGCCGCAACGCTGCCTTTCCGCCTTCTATGTTGACGCAGCAAGTCCCGATGCTTGTCGAGTGCTACCCGCAGAACTTCATCATTCCCATCAAACCAGTCATCATTGCGGCGGCATTTTTTGCCCAATGCAGTTGAAGCGGTTATCATGACTTGAGATGATAAAGTTCTCCACGCAGCGTCAACGTCACACCGCTCATCAAATGGCCCTAATGTTTGGCACAAGGCGCTAGCATATTCCTCCCTCACTGCAAGATCTTTCAGCTTATCCACGTCTATAGCCGCAAGCTTTTTAATAGAAGATCTTCTAGGGTGACGTTGGCGGAGCCGCAGCTTAGTGATACAAAGTCGGTGATCAGACCAACAATGCGCACCACGCATAACGCGAGTAACTTGCACTTCGCTAAAGTCTCTCTGCCTTATGATAGCATAGTCGATCAGATGCCAGTGCTTGGATCTTGGGTGCATCCATGTTGTCTTGTGCTTGGTGGCTAACCTAAACATAGTGTTCGTTATTGCCAATCCGTATTGAGCACAAAGACTAAGCAGCAACTGACCATTGCTGTTCATGTTGCCAACGCCATGTCTACCCAGAACTCCAGGCCAAGCCTCATAGTCGCGACCAACTCTGGCATTGAAATCGCCCAGCAATAGGACCTGCTCTCTGGCGTTAATGCTATTTAGGCAAAGAGTCACTTCCTCATAGAATTTGTCCTTAATGTCATCAGATTTGTCTAGCGTAGGCGCATAGACACTGATGACATTAAGGTAGTTGTCTTTGTCCAGGTGGACGCGCAGTGTGGTAACGCGGTCTGAAATATGTACCGGATACTCTTCAAGTCGCTTAACTAGAGCATTCTTGATGGCAAATCCTACACCTGAACGCCGAGGTTCGGAGGCAGCAGTACCTTTCCAAAAGAAAGTGTATCCACCACCGTCTTCTACCAGCTCACCTTCATCGGCAAGATATGTTTCGCTGAGAGCAGCCACATCCACGTCATAGCGACGAAGTTCCCGAGCCACTATAGCGGTCTTGCGCTCAGGGCAGATGTTGCCATCTCGATCTAGTAGCGTTCTCACATTCCACGCACCAAATGTCATTATAGTTGACCTATTATGTTTCTTATTGTAACGACGACCACGATTTAAATATGATGCGATGGCAGCCGCGGTTACTGCCACCTATAAAATTGAGGCGAGCATTTTTTTAGGGTACCTTTTCTAACCCCCTCCCCGGCTGAGCGGGGAAAGCAGTGCCTCCCTGAACAGAGCTGCTTTGTCGTCCCGGGTGCTGCCCACTTCGCGCTGTCACCTCAAACGTGCAGCGAAAAGACGACCACGGCGTGTACTCACGCCCCCGGGACCGCCTATGTGCAGATATCGGACAAAGTCTAGCTTGCACCCAGCTAGACCTCTCTACTTCTAACCATCGCCACAGGCCTTTTACGTAATCGGAGTCCAATTATCGGAAGCGGTCAAATGCGCAGGATATATTAGGGTGCGCAAACGTTCGCGCAGACGCAGGCGCACGCACTCGTCCTTCCCATCCTTACATCAGTGGAACGGAAACCGCTACGACTGAAGGAAGAGTCGGATGTTGAGTCTGGCCGACGGTGACTATACGCCCTCCACCGCCGCCCTAGGCCATCCTCCTTGCCTTGCTAATTCGCCGAGTCTGCCAAATCACAATTGCATATCTGCGTCGTGTTGCCTTTCTCGCCGAACTAGACTTTGTATGATAAACGGGAGGGAACCGTATAAAGGGATTGCGTTTGGAGAATTAGGAAAGGAGTAGAAGGGACGGGATACTAAAGCCACGGATGAGACAATTATGGACCAAAGCAGCTCAGGGAAGGCGGGATCGCATGCCCGTGCACTCAAGTACCTACAACCGGACAGGTTGAAGATGTGAGTGCCCCATGCCTCAACTGCTACCTGTATAGAAATTAATACTCACCTGGCGCCAATTTAACCATGTTGACAAGTGTTACAATTGTAAATTTACTGTTTCTCCAATCAGGGGCGTCTATAGCCTACAGTTACCGCTTACCATCGGAAGAGCGTTACCGATAGTAAGCGGTAGCCGCAGCCCACGGAGGCCTGTGACGTCAGTAACAGTGATATTTTATAATTGTCACACGTGTAATTATGGTGAAATAGGCCACTGATGTAACGCGAGTCGCACAGATAGTTCTGTGGTGGCCAGACTAAAAACTAGGGTAAAGCGATTTTGGCGACGCGACTTCACATTAATGTGAATAGTCATGCACCATTTGGATTCGCGTAAATGCGGAGACATATACGAGTGTTATGCGTTTTTTTTAAACTTTGAGCACGTTAATACAACGTTTCCGCGTTACCGACTCCGCATCCAGAATCTAGTTACAATGTAAACGTTACTCGCAATTCCTGAAGAATAGTATCAGGAAATAGCGATTTATATTAGCGGTTTTGAATTAATCGCGGTTGTTGCCACTGACTGATTTTCCACGCGCAGCACCTTGTACTTATACAAACATATTTGTGAAGACCAAAATACCTGTCAGGTGACGGCTCATCAGGGAAGAGCGATTTAAACATGGTGGCTATCTCCGGATGAGCGTACAAATGCAGTCCACTTGGTGGACACGCGTATGGAACTCGTCACCGCGCGTGGCACCTAGTTACAACGGTAACGCTTTCAAACCCTGTAGTGTAGATAGAATATCTAGCTGTCAAATGGCCACCTGGGAAACACCTGGGCCACAGGTGGCTCATCAGGGAAGAGCGAGAATTAGAGAGAAAAAACATGGCGGCGAGTTTCAGATGCAACAATACGCGCGTTTTCAACTCCTCGCTACGCGCAGCACAGAGTTACAATGTGATCGCTCGCAATTCTAAAATAATTTTACCTGTCAGGTGGCCGCTCATCAGGGAAAAGCGATTTAAACATGGCGGCGAATTTCGGATGCGCGTGCAGTATGCTTAGCACATGATTAGCGCGACAGTATCTCCCCGCGAGATAGTCTATCCGTCCCTCTTTTGTTAATATAGCTAGTGAAGGACAGGACGGGAGATCTATCTCGCGGCGACATACTGTCGCACATATCATGTGCTAAGCCTGCAGGTTCGACAACACCCGCGTTTTCAACTCGTTGCCACTAACCGTGTCACTCACTGTCACTCCCCACGCAGCATATTGTACCTAGCTACAGAAACGCGTGCAATTCGCAAAGATATAAAATACCTGTCAGGTGGCCGTTCATCAGGGAAAAGCGATTTAAACATGGCGGCGAGTTTCGGATGCGCGCGCAGATGCGGCAACACCCGTGTCTTCAATTACTGACCTTGTCACTCACTGTCACTCCGCGCGCAATGTATTATACCTAGCTATAGAAACGCGTGCAATTCGCAAAGAAATAAAATACCTGTCAGGTGGCCTTTCATCAGGGAAAAGCGATTTAAACATGGCGGCGAGTTTCGGATGCGCGCGCAGATGCGGCAACACCCGCGTTTTCAACTCGTCGCTGGAGTTGCCATTGAGTGCGCCTGTTACCGCGCGCAACACTTTGCGCAACACAGTTGGCTTGCGGGAGAGGGATGACTGGAAAGAGAAAAATATAAGTTGTGTAAGTGAATATTCGCTCGAGCACTGCTTTACAAAACAGGTTGTCTGGCAAAATACCTAAGCCTATTGTCACACTGACGCGGCACATACGACAAAAGTGATTATACCAATCATCAGTAAAATAGAATCTAAAAAAAAGTCATAGGCGAGATAGTGCTAACGGCTTTGCCACGACATGAAGACGGGAAGCCATGAAGCATGTACTCGGGAACTTCGGGAAGGCGCCGCTGACGCGTGCGGTAACAACTCTTAATGTGGTAGCTGAGAACATTGATCTGTTTTGTTGTTATCTGACTGAATTCTCAAAGTCCACTTTGTACACACTGTGTTATATGCGCAATAATTTAGTATAATTTATATATTTTTGCTACGGTAAACAATATAGTTATAATGTTAATAGTTACGCTATTTTCTTAGGTTTAATAAATACCTGTAAGGATAGATGTACGTGTGGAAAATAAATAAAATAAATGAACCATTGAGTGTGATCCCAAGTATCCCAACTAACTAACGTTGTACGTGTCGACCGCGCAATTAACCGATCAAACGCTTGCTGCGATGCCGCGCCGCAATTTGCGTATACGCGGCTGAACCGTAAAATGTGCAATAGCACTGTCTTGCTGGCACACTGTCTCTACATGCGTCACATCGATGTGACAAGCTGGCCCGCTACCGCGAACACCAAAGTTCGTAAATTTCGGAAATTTATCTCTGTCACTCCAACGAAGGCGTCGTTAGAGTGACAGAGAAAAATCCCCGAAATTTACGAACTTCGATGTTCGCGGTAGCAGGCCTGTAGTAATATGTACTGAATTAAAAAAATATCATCGAAAGTCATCGATTTACGTCTCTAAAAGGTGCGAAATTAAAAATTGCTTACGCGGAATTTAGCAGTTTATTACAACATTTTTGTAGCTATTTTTCAGGGACAGTACCTAATAGTTGGCCCACCCTACTGTTGGCCTACTATGTCAGCAGAAAAGAGCTCTTTTATAAAGAGACCAATTGAGATTCTATTCATTCATGTATTGTAAGATATAGGTACAGTCAACTAATTGGAACCCTAAGCCAATCAGGAACCATGTCAAAGTAACATTATAAATCAGATTGTAAAAACTTTTCTACTAATTTTGACATAACTCGAGTGGCCTAGGGTTCTAATAGGTTGAATGTATAGTCAACATAAAGATATCAATGAGGTTATAGGGCAAAAAAATGATTATTACCTAGACATTGAGGACACGTAAATATATTTTTGGTACCTAAACCATAATGCTGTCTTTGAAACCTACAGTAACTGTGTGCTCAGATAATTTTTCATTTCATCTTTATGAACTCAACTGTACTATAGGGTGGGCCAATGAAAAATGCATTTTAACAAAGGAGGCCGAGACAAAAGTGAATTTATCACTGGCCCACCCTATACTAAATAGGATGTTTAGTGATAGAGTTATCTAATGTACACATTTTTTTGGACTTTAGACTAACATATCAGGACACAATGAATAGGGTAATTTAAAAATAAGAACACTGTATTTAAGGTGGAGTTGATTGAAGCTAGGGAAATTTAGATTGTGTAGTATTCAATGAAAAGGGCCTACAGTGTTACTTACAATATGGACAAAATTTTCTTGAATATTTGTAGGAATTTTCTGCCTAATCATCCTTATAATAAGCAACAATGTAAGTCCTTTTCATTACATTGATTAGACACAATATTGTTTAACCTATAGGAAATATAGGTAACCTAGAGTCAGACCACATTTACTTCTCCAAACAAATGAACTGACAGCCATATAAAAGTGACTCTACCTCACCATAGAGAAAAATTTATTACAAAATTCTCTTTTGCTACTCACTAACAATGGTTGAAGTATAGGAACATCTACTTAACATGTCATAAACAATAGAACAAAACAACAAGTATTATAATCAGCATGTGATTCGCCCAGCATACAAATTATTTGATATAAATAATGTCATCTATGAACAATTTTGGTGACAAAATGATAAAGTCTGTAAAACGTAAACATTGAATGCATGTTTGCAATGATATCATCCCTTAACAATAAAAGGATTATTACTCTGATCTTAGATGCTTCTAAGATCAGAGTAATAAATAATGATGCCATAGATATGAATGAAACTGTTTTAAATACAAAATTCTCACCAAATTTGGTTACATTTTAGAATGTTTATGTATTCGGTCCGATTTTCATATTAGAGAAACAATTAAAAATACCATAGAGAGGGCTCGTAATTATAAACACATGTAAATTAAGTTAGTAATGCTTGCTGTTAAGTAAAAAACAAAAAGATGAACAGAGCAATCTGTGTTATATCATGATGATTTATTGAGTTCATAAATACCTATATTTTTTTCTTATTGTAATGGTATACTATTATGAAATCCATTCTAAGTCACAATTCTCTAAATAAATCAAATGATGTTAAGAAATACATCAGCAAAAGCCAATGATACTTACTTGTAACAACTCTATAAAATTGGTCATCTTTGTCAACATAAAATGGTCCGAGAATCTCCCCACTTGTGCTGCCTGTCCTGGCTTTAGAAATAACAGGAAATCTTCTACAAAATCCTTATGCTCTATGCCAAATAACTCCTCTATCTTCTTATATAAATCTACAGGGGTCTCCTTGGCAGGGTCAAATGACTTTAATAGACTTTGGAACTGTACAAACTTATTAGTAGGCACCGACTGGTTCGAAGAAAATCTTGATTGTACTTTTGTGTAATAGGATCTAACTAATGCTGAAACAAAAACATTTAAAAAATTAGATACATTTTTACACAGTTATTATTATAACTTTAAGTAATTATGGCAGAAAAAAAAACAAAAGTATGCATAGACAATCAAGTTCATCACACTATGTGTGAGCATTATGTTAGCAAGTTTTGTTTACCTATGAAAATAATATCTGTTGCCAAGTCTTGTGACCTACTTTGATGACACACTTTTGTGTGCATATATTCTTCCAGAGAGTTAAGCAAAATTACAACATTCCTAAATTAGGATTCCAAAGATATATTTACCTGCATCTAATGCATAGGCTTCACTTGCCTCAGAAGCCTTAGCAGGCTGTTTATTTTTACCCTGGATTTCATTTTTTATCTCATTCTGCACAGGTGATGAAGGACTTTGATCAACCTTTTGAGGAGGTGGCTGTAATGAAAACACAACCATCTAAACTACAAATAAACAATTACTTTCTTTATGTCACAACCATTCACACAACAAAACTCTTGTAAATATGTATATTAAGGTGAATAAAATTATAATCAATTAATCAGTCTAGGTAACATACCTGCGAGTGACCTAATTATACTAGCAAACTGTTACAAACACTCTTTGATTAATATACAACACATACGAATAATACCATGAATACGCAATAGCTCTCATGAACGCAAGAATATCTGACTCACCTCTGGGTTTATATCAATTATAAGGGCAGAATTCTGACTGGAAGAACTAGTACTCGGCACGATTTTATTGCCAAAAGCATCCTGGCTATCTCTCGTAAACAAAATTGGCATAGAAGGCAGCATCTAGAAAAATAAATGGGATCGTCCCGCTAAAACAATGTTAATGACGGCGAATTCCAGTGGCTGCTTTAGCTTGTTTCCTTCATTATTTCGGGCACAAAACACAAACACTTAAAAATTAAAACACAGGGCTACACAATGAAGATAAAATTAAGCATGATTAGCGCCGAAAACATAACAGTTTTGATTTATATTTTTCCAAACAACACGAGAGCGAATGGAAACATTTTTTGACAGATCGGATTGACGACTCGACGATAGACGCGCTCTTGTCTACGTTTCATTTGGAGTAAGATTTCGTAATAAAAATTAATAATTTTAAACATATTCTAAAACTGATTGTTCCTATACTAAAATAAAGATTTATCAGTAGTTATTTTCCAGATATACTTTATAATATACTGCCGTTTTGTAATAAAGTTAAATTAAAAAGGCTAGTGCATGAGAAACTTAGCGCGACTTTTTAAAAGTTTATTGTTTGAAGTTTCATTACATTATAAACTCTTGTCTTGTGTCGTTGTTATGGATTAGGTAAGATTAGGTACCTAGGTAATACCTACCTACATAATTTATATCAGAACAATCATATCGAAGTATACATACCTAAAGGATTTTGAGAATAATTATTTCCAATGAATATTAAAGCATTCGCTGTTACGGACACACATAACATATGCGTCATCTTCATACAACAAGGTGAGGGTGGCAGCAAATGTGTTAACTTCATAAAATGTATTGTTTTGGTATAAGTTAATATTATTATTTACAAAAATACCAAAAAAAACTTAATTTCAAATTCATACATCTTAATAAATACCTATGTTAAACTTTTTGCTGAGTCGTATTTAATAATTAACAGTCTAGTTCCGCAAAGCACCTAACGTCTAAACGTAACGTCGTCAAAACTTTAATGTTTGGATAAAATAAAGAAAAACAGACAAAAAGTCTATTAAAATGACCAATTACCTATACTTAAGCTGTTTTATATGTAGCGCCATAAAAAAATAGGTTCAATTTTTATAGTGTGTTAAAAGTTAAAGTAAGGTAAGTTGGGGTAAGATGAAACGGTTTTTTGAATGGGGAAAGACAAAATGCTACAGACGCTGTGCTAGAAGAACGGTTTTTTGTCTTTCCCCATTCTGAAAACCGTTTCATTTTACCCCAACTTACCTTACCCAGTTCTCTGTAACAAGTCTACTTAAAATAGTAATACGATATACACTTTTTTTATTGTGTTGTGTAATTTATTTATTTGACAAAAAATACATAATTAAAACTATATTATTATAAATTCACTTAAATCAAAACTTAAAAAAAATACTAATCTATTAAAACTGAAAATCTAAAAATAGGTAAAACTAATATTTTTAGTACAGATGGTGTCTTTTTTAGGCTCTAGTGCGAGAAGTGTGTCATTTTACGTCAGGTCCAAAACTTCGGAGGGCCATCTGCACTAAAAAACGCCGTACGAGACACGTGCAAAAACGAAATTCGCAACTCGTGTCGATTTACTCCCTATCGGTCGTGTTTTAAAACATCGTTTCGAATTTCATGTATTTCGCACTTGTGTCGTAATGTACCTACTGCAAAGAATCTGTTAAATTTTTATATACCTACATAGGTACCTATGTTATTTTAATCAATGAAGCTTAAGCACATTAATAAACTTCTAATCATTTTTTTATTATCTTTTTGAGAAAGAAAAAAAGCACAAAACATTCTTAAAAGTAAACGATTAAATACAAACTACTTACCTACTGAAAGAGGCCACCCCGCAACGCTCCCGGTGAAAAGGTGCCAATTACGCTCGCTGCGTTACCGTGTTGTATTGCGATGGACAGCCTCTGCACCAGGAAAGATCTGAAGCGGGAAGAAGGCAGAGGCCTTCTTCCCGCTTCAGATCTTTCCTGGTTCTTGGAGGTTCTTGAAGGCGGCGTCCCACTTCCCTTATAAACTTTTTAGCTTCTGCGTACCAACACCCGGTCGTTTCTACCGCGAACGGAATAAATATGTAATTACTGCAGGAAAGGGACATACACGTTATACATATTTGAATACAGGAATAACAGTAATATTGAGTAAATTGATCCAAATGAAGGCACATTATTATCGTATTCTGATTTAGAAAAAGTACCTACTTTTATCGCGAATATTATTTTTCTATAGGTCCTTTAATTTGATATTATCCACTAGTTTTAGTTACGTCCTGCTTTTAATATCGTCTGTGTTTTATTTATTAGATTATGGATTGTTAATAAAACTGTCAACTGTGAACCGGTTTTGCTTCAATTTAATTTTTTTTTAATAATTTAATTAATATACTTACTGTATAATTTTATTAATGTGTCAGAAGGTTCAGAACCAACATGGCTGGTATTGTGGTACGCTGCATGGATTTAATTTCTGATATTAGAGTATGTCGATCATTATACTATAATTTTGAAAATAATTCACAAAAATATGTATCATCAATCATCATCATTATCATTACCATCATCATATCAGTCGAAAAGACGTCCACTGTTAAACATAGGCCTCCCCCAAAGACTGCCACAATAACCGGTCCCACCCGCATCTAGAGGTCTCCTGCGACCTTCACCAAAAGTATGTGTAACTATTGTGAATTCAATTGGATTATGTGATTGCTAATTATAATTAACTAGCGATCCGCCCCGGCTGCGCACGGGTAGGTACTATACCTACATAAAAACCTTCCTCTTGAATTACTCTACCTATAAAAAAAATCTCATCAAAATCCGTTGCGTAGTTTTAAAGAGTTAAGCGTACAAAGGGACATAGGGACAGAAAATAGTATTTTATACAATCGTGTTATAATAGAGAGTTTTTCAGTCGAGTACCGTGTTTAGGCCACGAAGCTTGCTGAGTGGCCTAAGTAAGGTACGAGATTGAAAAACTTGATTATAACACGATTGTATACAATACTTTTTCTACGAGATAAAAAAAGTAACAAAAAAAATATTAGGGTCAGTGCGGGTAAGCCCGGCATATTTTATTTGTAAGGAAAGTCCGGCATATGCGTCTTATATTGTTGAGTTAGGGGTGGAAATCAGTTGGTAGACGGAGTTTCCTGATAGACGGTCTTACCCGCATTTACCTTATGTGCATAAGAATTATAAATATTGTAAGTAGGCGTTATTTCTACCTCTAGTATCAGATTTCCTTTACACAAGATAATAGAATTGGAAAAAAAATGTCTGTAGTGGGTTACTCATAAACAAATGCAATACTGATTTGACTAGTAAAAAAATCATAAACACTTCATCAAATAATTTATTGAAAATAAATTTATTGAAATAATAATATAAGCAATTACTCTTTATGATAATGGATGTGAAGGTTTTGGATATTATTTCTTGTTATAATCATAGGGGCATTTTGTTTAAGAATTTGAGATAGATTAATTTCCTTAGTTGCTGAAGAGGTGGGTGCTTGAGAAACTTGAGACAAAATATTGTCATTGTTCACTGGAGTAAAAGTCGGACTTGGTGGAGGCTGGACATCCATGGGTTGGGCTTGAGTATTCTCTATGGAGTTTAATATGGTTTTTGAAACTTTTAAACAACACTCAATAGCGTTGTTGTGTCAGCAGAGAATTGCCTAGCAACCAACTCAACCAAGTGTCTCTGATTGGCTGATAACGTGACAGATAAAAAAAAATGTGTGTTCAGATGCAGAAAAATTTGCCAAGTATCGCAAATTAGTATATAATATGTATGAAGTTCTATTTTTGAAATTATTATAGTTGTCTACAGAGCATTGTAATGAATATTACAGCAGGCTCAGCACATGATTGGTGCGACAGTATGTCGCCGCGAGATAGATCTCTCGTCCTTCACTAGCTATATTAACAAAAGAGGGACGGATAGACTATCTCGCGGCGAGATACTGTCGCACCAATCATGTGCTAAGCATACAGTTCCCCTTCCCCAACGACTGCTGAAAACACAGCAGTTACAGTTTAGTCCGTGGAGTCCTAATTGACAGATTAAATTCGAAGAGTAGAAAAAGTGACTTTATTTTATACTATGTAGTGATTTAACAAATTTAAGAGGTGCTCCTCGCTTCCCAAAATCATTATCTACATTAGTAATCGCTTACGGGCGTGTTTCACCATTCACGCAAAATGTAAAATTGTTTAACTTTGTAAGAAAACTTGAGGTAGAAGCAATGTACGTTAATGAGGGTTTTCGATAATTTTTCTGCCACCAGGCGGCGCTTCGTACGCCCCTGGTCTCGACAGCTGTCAGATTCATACTATTCATAGGCACCTGGGCCTAAAATATTGAAATTCTATTTTATTTGGAAGAGAATTGATTTTGTAATGGATTACGACTAATACATGGTCGTCGAACTGAAGATTGAACTCTAAAACAGGCGCTCAAAGTCACTGGTATTCAAAATAATTACTATAACTTTGTTAATTTCATGAGAATTGACTTGGAACTATTTTATTTATTTAGTTTAGGTAACAATATGACTAAAGTAATGGTTTTCAGAATAAATAAACCTATAAATATGTTGAAAATTAAATGCGCGTATTTATTTTGACAGTTCGTTATAAGGTCGGCTCAGTGCTGCCATCTCACCTCCCCATAGCGGCAGAAAAAGTATCAAAAACCCTCATTAGCGTTTGACAATGAAAGACAGCAGCCACTCGCAGTGTTTGACAAGTAAGCAATACACGCTTTACATTGATCGTAGGAAGGAAATCAAATGAATTGTACAGTTATTTTAAATATTTGTCAACTGTTAATAGTCCAGTCATTTTAGTAAGTTCACCTCGGAATTCGAGATACCCAGCTGTAACTTTGTAAATACTTGTATATTGACACCCTAAAAGTTGTCTCAAAACCTACATATGGTACGGTGTGCGCAACTATTCAAGGTCAAAAGGTCACAAAAATCGTCTTTTTGAGCTTTTTTTGTAAATATTTCTTTTCCTATGGGTTTTTTTACTGTTTATATGTGTAATCAATATTGTAGAATGTAAAATTCTCTACAACTCTTGCATAACAACATTTTTTTATACAGTTAACCGTTTTCGAGATAGACGGCGGAGAGCGCGCGGTAAAAACATCACTTCAGGTCAACTGGGGCCTCCGGTCGAAAACGCGCCATCTATAGTTGAGGAACTAACGATAAATCAATGATTATAACTATTTGTTCATTTTTATAAATTATATTATTCTATTTTATATTTTTTTTTTCCTAACTATTCCACTTATTTTTTCATATTAATTTATTTAACAACCCTTACCTTTCTCATGTAAGCGAGAGCTTGCACACGAGAGCGTTCACATTTGCATCTCGTATCTTTGAATCCCTCAACGCGCAATTATAGAATCTTTCGCTTGCTCGGGACTCAACATTTACACGCACCAAAAATCTCTTGCTCTTTTGTTGAAAAAATATTTATTGCGTCTGGAGCTATCTAATATGAACTCTAATTTTGAGAAACTATCACAGTCGAGAAGCTCGGTAATCGTATTGGTAGCCTAGAACAGAGAGTTCAGACTTTGGAGAACAGTTCCGAGCGACCAGTCAGCGATACGAGCGGTATTAAGGAATTGACTGACAAAGTGCAACGCCTAAAGATTTTTTATAGGTTTAATATTATTATACAAGAAATAAAACTATGAAAACGGATAAACTCGCGTATATTAGCAGGGTATATTAACAGGGTTCGTGGTCTGCAGAGTCTCAGTCATCCGCAGACCACGAACCCTGTAAAGTGTTCGAAACGTCGGAATGAAGTTAAAATTAGTTAATATACGCGAGTTTATCCGTTTTCGTAGTTTTATTTCATGTGTAATCCTCGCGGTAACCGAAGAAAATTATTATTATACAAGTTTAACATGAGGTAGAATTTTATTTTGCATCGGAACGAGTTATTCATTCCCGCTTTTTGAGGGCCTACTACGAAGGTTTCAAAGTCGAATGACGAATCGAGATAATATATTCTATATCTATCTTTTTTTTCGTAACGAAATGAAAGTGACGGATTATAATGAAGTTTAAATGTTCGAAGTTTGCATTACACCCCGCAGCATGAAAATATGACCTACGACTAGCATAAGCAACGATACGAAAAAAATTAAAGTTTTTTTTTCAATCTCACAGCAAAATTGTATTTGACTCACTAGTTTCAAGCAGCAAAACCCCTATATTCGAGTCGCTCTGCTGAAAAAATATATTTCACACCACCTATTCGAATACGGGTCTTTTCTTCCCTGCTAGGAGGGACCAAAGTGGCACTTTTCAGTTCAAGGACTTTCTATTGCCATTTGCCAGCCTAAAAAAATACAACGAAATATTAAAATAAACAGTACGTTCATAATTGATAAAAATTTCTTCAGAATCGATTATTTTCATAAATATTAAATATGTGATATATATATTTTATTTTTCTCATAGGTGGTGTGAAAAGCAGTATGTGTCACACGGTGTCAAAATTATTTCGTCTTGGGCGTTAACGCTTGAATCCTTCATTACGCTCAGGATTCCACTTTTGTGGAATCCGTCACTCCATTCAGGATTAAATATACGCCCACGCCGGAAATATAGGTACCCTTTTGATCCCACAAACACAATCTACTATATCACACCAGTTATTCGAATACGGGTCTTTTTTTCCCTACTAGGAGGGATCAAAGTGGCACTTTTCTGTTGAAGGACTTTCTGTTGCTAGCCTAAAAAATAGAAATGAAATATGAAAATAAAAAGCAAGCGTACGTAATCAATTACGAATCCATTATACGCAATAATATTAAATATGTAACGTCTATTATTTTTCTCATAGTTGGTGTGAAACACGGTAATCATTAATCACGGTATATGTCACACGGTATCAAAATTACGATGAGGCACCGGTTGACCTAAAGTGATGCTCTTACCCCGCGCTCTCCGCCGTCTATTCCGAAAACGGTTCAACGTATAAAAAATGTTTTTATGCATAAGTTGTAGAGAATTTTGTATTCTACAATATTCTTGTACATATAAAGAGTAAAAAACCCTTAGGAAAAGAAATATGTACAAAAAAAGCGCAAAAAGACGATTTTTGTGACCTTTTGACCTTGAAATTTAATAGTTGCGTACACCCTACCATATGTAGGTTTTGATACAACTTTAAGGGTGTCAATGGATGCGATTCTACGGCGGCCGCTAAACCTCCTAATTATTTTTAGGCGTCGCTAAACCATTTTGTTATTCTATGAGCAGCTGTCATAATCAAATATTTCTTAAATTTAGGCGGTCTATTCAATTTAGGCTTAGCTGCTTAAATGCTATTCAGTACATGTCTTTTTAAACATAAAACATAGAAACGTCAAGCTAAACTGGCTAAATTTAGCGGCGAATAAAATAGTCCCGTTTAAAATAAGGATAACACAAATACATCAAGTTTTACAAAATAATTATGTTCGAAATGGATGAAGAATACGTCATAGCTGCTGTGGTGGCCGACGAGAGGGAGTATGGCGAGGGCGAGGGTGAAAAAATGCATTTGAAGAGGTTACGAGACGAGTCTAATCCATTTGACCGGTCTGAGCGGAAGTTTCGCAAATTGTTTAGGCTATCGCGGGCCATGGGCCGGCACGTAGTGGACACTTTGTGTGAAGGCGATGCGCTACGAGTGGGGACGGTGCCCCACATTTAAAGGTATTAAGTGCACTAATTTTTTTTGCCCATGGCAGTTACCAGACTGCTGTGGGAGAAATTAATATACTAGCTCAAAGTCAACCAACAATAAGCCGCAGTCTGGCCGCTGTGTCCCATTATTATAGAAAGGTTAATATAATAATAATAATTGCAAAACATTCAAATTCCTCCTCCTTCTTAGCAGTTTACTTTATAATGTTGTCCATTCAAATTGGAAAATATATTTTTAATCACATAATTTAAAAAAGTCACTTTTTAATGGTCTTACATGTGTAAACAACTATTACA
The DNA here is from genome assembly GCA_025490895.1 of Thaumatotibia leucotreta. NCBI lineage: Eukaryota > Metazoa > Arthropoda > Insecta > Lepidoptera > Tortricidae > Thaumatotibia > Thaumatotibia leucotreta. The sequence continues at coordinate 71,472 of JALPQI010002412.1, forward strand.
TATATGTAATGGAATAAAACTTATTAAATTATCATATGTAACCCAAAATAAAAAACGATTTTACAGTTTTTATACAGATATCATTCATTCATTCATTCACTTATTTTTTTAAAGTAGCAACACACTCGATTCAACTTAGAAATTTTAGAATATGGTTAAAAACTGGTTAAATTTAGTCAGGGTGACGTTCTGGAATAGCACTTGTCAAATTCGCCGTCTAAATTATAATTAAAAATTAGACATTTTAATTTTAGGCTATTTAGCCGATGTGCACGTAGAATCGCATCCAATATAGAACTATTTACAAAGCTACAGCTGGGTATCTCGAATTCCGAGATTCTTACCAAATTTCAGCTAAAATGACTGGCCTATAATACTTGAAAACGATTGCAGTAATGCGTGTCATTTACCATTTTCTTAAAAGCCCGGGTGATGGTAACGCACAGTATATATCGGTGGCATATTAGAGTAATCAAAACATAAGCCTTAATATTTGTGTAAAAATTAAAAGAAAAACATTATTGACAAAAAAAAATGCGTTGACACTGACGTAATACCAATGGCATGGCACCCAATGGCTATCGCCCTCGTAAATCAGACCAACGACATAGCAGAAGAGTTATTGTTTGTCCTCGTTGTCTGGTAACGCGATCGATTTTATTCCTTCGCAAGCTGCGCCTTAGGACAGCATTGAAAAAAAAAAAACAATTAAAAAATTTAGTAACGTTACCGTAAATATTGTTCTAATGTTCTATTTTCAAATGTTTAAAAGTTGAAAAGAAAAGAATACCTAAAAATGACTTCGATTTTGCCTGCTGGCCTGCGAAATGGGGTAAGTAGAGGATACGTCATTTTTTTGTATTTTTAGCACGCTGCAGGTATAATGCCTAAAAAATAAGTAGACAGAAAATGCTTAAACATACTGTTGAGTTGACATAACATTAGAGTGGTTTTGAGATTGTGACATGCCTAGTATATTATCATATTTATTTTATCGAAACATGACCAACGAATAAATACAAATGCCTGTTGTATTTGTCCTAATTAGCTTCTTAAATTATAAGTAAAAACTTGCTGCGGTTAAATTTAACTAAACAATTATATATACCTATTTAGGAAGCCAATTAGGACGTTAGGCGTTTTACTTTCAACCTTACAACCTTTGCAAGTATTCTCTATTTCAGTTTTATTTCCGAATAATCAAATTGAACTTATTTGGCAACGTTATGCCAACATTAAATAAAATTATTTATGAGCGCTGTAACCGGTGGAAACGGCTTCAAAAATGGTAGGAGAACATAAATTATGTTAATTATGAGTAATTTCTCCTTCTTGAATAATTATTGGCTACGATATCATTGACCTCGTATAGCGCTCCTGAAAAAAACGGGTGCGGTTTGCATTCCATGCAATACAGATTATTGTACTTACCTGCCTACTATACTATGGATTATGGATAACTATATAGTTACGCACGACGGGTGGTTCTCTATGATATTCGACTCATAATTTACCCAATATGTATGTCGCGCACAATTAGTTTCGCGTTTTAGCCCCAGCAACCTGCCGTTTCCACCGCGAAGGAAACGAAAATGTATCCAGGCCTAGGGGAGCAATAGGGGGGGTGCTATAAATATATCTATTTCTGCTATTATATTATAATAGGCTTGAGATCCATAATAATTTATTTCATAGTAATTTTATTATTACGTTTCAATTTCAACATTGTAAAAAACACCGAAAATCATTTTCGAAGCTGTAGAATGTATGCTCGAGAAGCCAACTTCTAAGTTTAGTTTTAAAACTATTAAGAGAAGTCCCTGGGGCGATCTGGCAACTTTTTATACACTGTATTGGGCGGAGCGGAGGACGGAAGTCGTCTTTCCTGAATTTGCAAGTCGACGTTTTATCGGGAGATATATAGTCAACACCGAGCTAAACGGTTTGCCTTTCGCTCAGTTACATACTGTATACCGATTTTAGATTAAATCTTTATATTCCTGAATAGGTAAGACATCCAATTAGCCACAGGTTATATAAGTACTTAATCGACTGATTATACTGGTGGAATAATTACGCGCTATATACGCCACTAATTATTTAAAATTCAGTTTCACTCGTGCTCGAAGGCTCGTGTTAAAGGAAACGACTAATTTCCTCTGTTTGGCCAAAAACAATGCTTCATTCAGATGTTAGTGGCTGTCGGTCGTCCGAGCGTTCGTGACCGGTTAAAAAAAAAAAACAAATTTTAAACGTGACAACTTTTTTACTTTTTAAAAAATGAAACGTGTTGAGGAGAGTACCGATGCCCCATGTGAACGTGGTGTGGACGTGAACATAGACGAAATAATTGCAAAAGAACAAGATGCGTCTACTGGAGTTCTCAGTGCTCAAGTAATTTTAGCCATTATTTGAACTATTATTTTAATGGAAGCGTTATTAATTAAGGTCAAAATTATAGAATAAATAATATTTTGTGTTTTTTTACTTGACACACAGCTAAGGGCTTGTGCATTAATCACGTCATACGATTTTGGCCTATTTTAGACCCCCCATCCCCCATGGTGATACTTGGTGATATTTTCAATTTACCTGCTTTATTGCACACATGATGGGAAAAAACTTTCTTTCTAAATGTCCGCGAAGTTTTAAAACTCAGTTCAGGATTTGACATCTGGCTATGTTTTAAAAAAAGTATGCTGTTCAGCAGAGAGTGACAAAAAATTACACGTGATTTGTCCGATGACCCCCCCTCCCCTATGGTGATAATTGGTGATTAATGGACAAGCCCTAAGTACATATAAACGGTTAAACTATGTACTTAGGTATTTAGTCACTACTAGTACTAGCGCGACATGTTTAGGAGAGCCTATACGAGTAGGTCTCCAATGTCTCCATTATCAACCACTGAGCCCGCATTCGCGCCTCGCGAGTTTATTAGCGTATGTAGGGCATGCAATCCCGGGATTCAAAAGTATGCAATCACGAGATTTGACAATAGGTGCATTTAGACCAAACGAGCATTCTACGCAACTACTCTACGAAATCAACGAATTTCGACGAATCACGGTTTGTGTAACGAACGAACTTCGTAGCTCGTAGCATTGCGTGCAAATGAATCCCGGGAAAGCTTGCGACAATTGGATGGTATAGTGGCACCTATTAATTATGTGTCACAAAACTTTAAATTCAAGTATTGCTATATTTTTGTGCCGTGTGGTGACGGCAGAAAGAATACATTTGTCACCACCCCAACTCCTCCTGCGGGTGTCGTAAGAGTCGACTAAGGGATTGAAGTGTCACTGACCATATTTGATTAAAGAGTGATGATGGGCAGCAGCGTCATCATAGTGGACACATTACTGCGATCGCCAATCCGCTTGCCCAGCGTGGCGATTATGGGCATTTACCTCCTAATGCGTCTATACGCATAGTTGATAGGAGAGGCCTACGTCCAGCAGTGGACTATCATAGGCTGATGATGATTGCTATATTTCTAAACTTATCCACACTTTACCCAGGTGAAAGGCCTCGACGCGAACCGCTACGCCACCAAGAAGACCGTGGCACAAGGCATGCTGGATATCGCGCTGCTGACCTCCAACGCCTCTCAGCTTAAATATGTTCTCCAAGTGGGACCCAAGCACGAGTTCTACACGTTGCTGGTGGTTCTTATTTCAGTGTCACTGGTGCTACAGGTAAAAAATATATACAAGATAAGGTTCCATAGAAATTCAATACTTAAGATAGATTTTGACAGTCTTAACGCTTTTAGATTTATTGTCAGAGAAAGGAACAACACAACCCTTGCCGTGGGTGTCGCAAAAGTTGACTACGTGATTGAATTGTCAGTGACCATTTATTTATTGAAGTTTGTTGATGGTCAGCAGTGTAATACTTATTGCAATCACCAACCCGCTAGCCTAGCGTGGCAATATGGTCATTATCCAAGTCTATACGGACTGGTATAGTCTGATGATGTGTATGTGTTCATGGTCACAACTGTCCAGTCAAAACCTCATGCTCAATGCGTGTCTATAATACTTACCATATGTCCTGAACTGAATTTGGTGTCCTCATAGTATCCGTAGACGCACCGCTATCGATTCTTATAGGTATGCTTGCTCCATTATTATCCCATAATATTCTTCAAAAAAAGTCGGTAAGTAAGACAATTGATACCCAGGTATACAAACACCTGCACAATATGGGCAAAACAGATAGTCCTATGTGCAGGGCCTGTATGTAAGAGGAGGAAACAGCAAAACATATTCTTCTAAATTGTAAACAGGTAGAGGTATACAGGAGTTAGGTACTTGGGGACCACATACACTAAAGGAGGCATTTAGCAACCTGAAACATACACTAAGTTTCGTGGAGGAGCTTGGATGGTTGGAATAGGGCTACCTCGCTATCACGCAAAAAAGGCACAATGGTTGTCGAGTTGCGGAAAAAGCCCCGTAAAACTAACTAACTAACCTAACTAACCCAGGTATTTTAAGGATTATCGTCTAAAATTGTTCCACACCGCCATTATTGGTTTAATATAGGTAGCAATGGGGCTGGTGCTGCTATCTCTGAACCTCCTCAAGGACTGCCGCTTCCACGAACCACGGCACCGCGATTCCGCCCAGCGAGTCAACTACGCCACCACCGCCTGCGCATTTGTGGTCACCGTCCTTAATGTGCTCGTGTCTGCTTTCGACTCGTCCCTTGCAAGATACTTGGAGATAGATTATGCGGTTAACTAGGATTTGGAACGCTTGACGGAATATTGTTATGTTCCCCATGCAGGGCCGTCTTTCACCTACTAGAGGCCCTGGGCACACGAATAGATACATGCATTCGGAAAGCCTATATTTAGGGGAAAGTAGAATAGCTATCGGCTATCATTTGGTAAAGGAGTTAGGGACTCGGGGGGGCCTAATCCATCGCGGGGCCCTGGGCACATGCCCAGTGTGCCCGGTGGGGAAGGGGGCCCTGATGTTTCCGCGCATTCTTGATGTTAAGAGCTAGTCGAAGGGCTAAAAACTCTAAAAAACAAAGTACTAATAGCTAACCTGCACCTATAGAAGTCGACGTAGGTAACGAATAAATTCGCACTCAATACAGATTTGAAATAAGTAACTCAGTGTTTTCTTTGCATTTGATCTTAATTTATGAATAAGTACCGGAGCATCAGTTTAATTTTCACCATTGTTTGAATTAATGTCAAACTCTATTGTCAATTAGGTACTTACAAAATTATACTAATGGATTCCTATGTATTAAAGTAGAAAATTGCCTGGTTAATTGCGTAGCGCGATTTAGTTAAAAGTTCCCCAAGTAAGTAGTTGAGTTAAAAAGATAAACTGTTTGTTTTAGCTGCTGGTCGGTTTGCTTTTCGTCATCATCGGCGGATTGGATCTCAATGACCACGATGACCAACCCTCGGCAGTGATCCTCAATGATATTATAGTCATTTTTATATTCGTCATTTCAGTGGTCAATATCGTCATTTCAGCATTTGGCTTAGAATACTCTAATAGCCCTTTGATATTAGAACGTCTTAATTATATTAATAACGAGTATTTACGGAAAGGAAATAGCACTGTTTCTTGAAATTCACACGCAAATTATTTTAACAGTAACTCGTATGGTCCTAATTATTTATTAATTTCGTTGTTTTCATATTAGACTTGTCGAACCTAAAAGGCTTAATGATAGAGACAGGTAACTTACAAGTAATTATAATATAAGTTAGGATGTAGGTGGTATTACATTTTTATAGTAGATGTTTCACTTAAAACTTTACTTTATCAGGCGAGCGCGGGAGTTTTGGCAATAATCATTTCATACATGGACAATGACGGGAACCATAGAGAGAAGAAGATCGCTGATTGGCTGTACCACGGTTCGGTGGGGCTCATGACATGCGCAGTCTTCTGTGACGTCATCAAAATGACGTTCGGCCTCGACCCCGCGCTCTCCGAGCAAGATTTCTATGGAAATAGGTCAACAAGCATTGTTGATAGGTTCTTGAACATGAAAGTGTAGTGATACCAAGTGCCACTTTTTGTCATAGAAATTTAGATGTAAGGGTTGAATTCTTGTAGAGGTGGGTCGTGTACATGCGCTTATTGTTTTTTTTTTAATAAAAATAAGCTCTTTTATGTCATAATATATGTTTTTTTAGTTCAGATGGTGCCTTTTTAGGCTCTAGTGCGAGAAGTGGGTCATTTTACGTCAGGTCCAAAACTTCGGAGGGCCATCTGTACTAAAAAACGTCGTACGAGACGAGACACGTGCAAAAACGAAATTCGTAACTCGTGTCGATTTAAAACACTCCCTATCGGTCGTGTTTTGAAACATCGCCACTCGTTTCGAATTTCATATTTTTCGTACTTGTGTCGTAATGTACTAGATACACTTAATTCTTATTGATCACCTTTTATTTATTATCATCATCGAAACACATAATTGTTATATAAACTTTATGTGAGTACATTTTACAGTGTGGCGAACAGTGGTGAACCAATTTGGCAGTAAAAATAAAACCGTTTAAAAAAACACCGGGAATCCAACTGCAGTAAAAATAAAACCGTTTAAAAAAACACCGGGAATCCAACTTTTTTAATCAGCAGTTCAAATCTTCGTGCATTCATTTAAAAAAATGTCGATTCGCCTTTCTTTAAAAAGTCAGTTTTGTTTTATCTCACTTTATCGGTTTAGGTATGGTATATCGATGTACTTAATGCAGAACACTATTCTTTTTTTTAGTTGTTGTTTTTTATTTTATGTGCATTTTTTATTTTTTTAGGTTATTTCGGCTATTGTGGTGATCATCTACAATTCTACATCATTTTAATATTTTTTTTGACTTCTCGCTCAGGCTCAAAAAGTGCAAATGCAGTCATTTTACTGAGCAATAAAATTGTTTTTTTGCTACAATTTATTACAATTCCGTATTTTCTGTCATTAAATTTAGTAAACCACACATAATAGGGTTAATGATGATCGCTGCACCCGTTACTTAAATTTTTTTTTTTAGTTGTTTTTTATTTTATGTGTATTTTTTATTTTTTTAGGTTATCTCAGCTATTGTGGGCGTTGTTCTCAGTCTCATTCTCAATATTAACCACGAACATCACCTTCGCAAGGCTAATGCACTGAACGACAGCAGTCTAATATTTAAGATAATAGGAATCACAGTAAATGTAATGATAAACGTTTTCTTTTCAATTGAAATGGACAGTATATTAAAATACAATGCAAGTAATGTATAGACAATATTTACAGAATACATTTGAATGTAGTCTGGCTTGATTCTTGAATATTATCGGGCAACAGCCAAACCAACTTGTCTGTAAAAATCGCGAAAATGTAAATATTTTATAGGCGCCGTATAAATACTTTGAGCCTTCTATTTAAATTACATCATATTTCACTGCTACTGACAAGTTAGTTTGACGGACTATTTTCCTTGTGTGTGTTTAAGTATTTATTATAACGGAGATCATCTCATTTTGGTTGGTTTACTCTCAATTTTTCAAGATGTATCAGATATTATGATATTAATCACTAATTAGGCATAGGCAAATATTGTATTTTTATTTTATATAATAAATAATAATTATATGATAAATAATATTTTATGAATGCACTGTGATATTTTAAGGTTTGTATTAAATTATAGATTTTAAAAATACTCAAATATTTAATAAATATTTCTTCTTAAAAGGTGATTTTATTTGAACCTAATGTAAATTTAAGATATATTTTATTGTAGGTAAAGGTAAGTACCTATACATTCAACAACGGTCCAACTTTCTCCGTCAGTAAAAAAAGACGGCATTTTAAAATTTTCCATGGGCAGACTGATGCCTACAATTTTTTTTTGAGCTGACTGGCCCAACAGCTGCCCAATCGCGAATCTTGAACTCAGCAAATTTCAAGGATTTGTCTCTCTCACTCTAATGACGCCTTCGTTGGAGTGACTCTCTCACTCACTCAAACGAAGGCGTCTTTAGAGTGAGAGAGACAAATCCTCGAAATTTACTAATTTCGTTTTTCGCGGTAGGGCCGCAAGTTTAGTTCTGCGTTTTATATGAAGCGCTAGTAGTAGTGTTCCGTTTCCAAGGTTTCTAATCAAAACGCGAGACGGAAACGGAACGTCATATCACACACACGTGACCAACACGTGACACACGTCACGTCATGTCATGTGTTCTGTCACTGTCACTTCTGTCAGTCCCATCAACTGTCAAGTGCGTCGTGAAAGCGCAACAAGTGAAAATTGAAAATCAATAACTTAGAAATTTTAAAATATAGTTCGAAAATAGGTTGAATGATATCATTGATAACTGAGAATCTTCCCACAATACCACTAACATAACAATTATCGAACTGCCCTTCGTGGTGTTTCGATTATTCGTGCCGCTGCGCCGAGTAAAAAAGTGAGAGGCGAGGTTACCGCAACACAGATAACGAGGTTGCATTTTGTTCGCTAATAACTAATTATTTGCCCCCGGACTTCAGTCGCGGTAGCACGTCGCAATGGCTAGCGGAAGGATTGTTGTTTACGGCGGCCGAGGCGCGCTTGGCGCAGCGTGCGTGAACCACTTCAAATCAGCCAACTGGTGGGTCGCCAACGTCGACTTGAACCCGAACGAGAGTGCTGACGTTAACATTACTGTCCCTAAGGAGGCTTCGTGGGTGCAGCAGGAGGAACACGTGGTCAGTGAGCTCGCGGCCGCATTGCAAGGTCAGAAAGTGAATGCAGTGATCTGTGTCGCCGGCGGCTGGGCTGGCGGCAATGCCGCTAAGGAACTCAGCAAGCAAGCTGATCTGATGTGGCGCCAGTCTGTATGGAGCTCCAGTATTGCTGCTACTCTTGCTGCCAAATACCTCGCTCCTGGTGGTTTACTTGCTCTTACTGGTGCAAAAGCAGCACTAGAAGCCACCCCAGGAATGATTGGCTATGGAATGGCAAAGGCCGCTGTCCATCAACTCACAAAATCCCTAGGTGCTAAGGACTCCGGTCTCCCAGATAACTCTTTGGCTGTTGCGATCATGCCAATAACACTGGACACGGAGATGAACAGGAAATGGATGCCAAAAGCAGACCACAGCACTTGGACCCCATTGTCGTATGTAGCTGAACTGTTTGACAAATGGATCAAGGGAGAGGATAGGCCGCAAAGTGGCAGCTTGGTGGCACTTGTCACCAAGTCTAATGTTACTGAATTAATTGTTGAGTAAAGTAGTGTATTCTCAATGAGATCATGATTTTAATTAAGAAGAAAGGTCCATAATATATTTGAATGTCTTGCCGTACTTAGTATGTGATACATAAGTTGCATTTTATTTTTGAAGCTGCTTAAAATATATTTGAATGTTGTGATTTGTGATGTATTACGAAGTAATATATATATCAGACAATAAGGGGAACAATCTCAATAAATATGTAATAATGTTATAAATGTGTAGATTAAATATTTAAGCATGTATTAAATGATATTACACAGAAGTAAATGGTTTAATTAAGGCCATATTCTTTGACCTCCCAACGCTAGTTTTAAGCGTCATCCAACCTCCGCTAATACCCGTGACAGTCGCCGTCAATGATGATGTGATACTGTAATACTCATAGTGAAAATATTTACAGTACTACAACTATGTGACTAGTGTGAATCGAAACGACATAGTGTAACATAATAATAATATAAGTGATTAATTTATAATCTGGCAAGCTCTAGCAAGCCATGTGTAAAGTAGACGGTAAATTTAGAAAATACACGGATGCGAGACTATCCCATCAATATTTAATACGAAACTCGTTAGAGATCCGCAGTCCTATAATGCGTATCAGGCGTACAATTTCATAAAAAATGATGCAAACATGCTGATTTTCAAAATTTTTGAAATAAGGACTGTCCACAAAAAAAGTATATAATTATACACGATGATCAGGGGTCGAACTAATCATGCAAATGACGCAAAAATAACGTACCTAATTTTGAATATAGGATAATGCTTTTATTTAAGCTTCCGTGCTGCATATTTCACAAAGTAATATAATAATCGCGAGTAAATCCATTACATTTATACAGGATGGAAGATGTATTGATTGTATTTTGTAGTTGCACCCAGGGTATACTAATATACTTGCTGCTATCATAAAATTTGTGAGGCCTATATTAAAGGGTGTATCATTAATTATATTTTACTTAGCCATATTTCTTTATATTACATTTTTATATAAAAACATACATGTGTCTAATTACTGCTTTAATAAAGTACACATTTCATCCTAGAAACTCGACGTAAAGCATAAAAAATATTTCGGACAAGTAAAGAAAATTTATTACAAGAAAATTTACGTTTTGCGAAAAAGACGACATAACACACAAAAAAATCGTACTTTGAAAGACATGCTTTCATGTGCTTCGTAATGTCAAACATTGCCATAGCACTTATATTGCCCAAAAAAATGACCTGAATTTGTGAAAGGATACTTTAATAAGATTATGGTATGTCGCTTACGTGTATTTGACTTTGACATCTAATATAACTGTCATGGAGCATTTATATCCACCTGTTTTAACTATGGATCAAGCCCATGGTGTTTCATAAAGGCTTTTATGTATGGCTGATTTTTATAGCTTCGCTGTTCTCGCACGCATAAGAAAGTGAATGGCATCTAAAACGTTGTGTAAAAATACGATTTTATGTAAAACATAAAATCCACCACATTTTATTTGTGTATGCCTGACTGGGGAATCATGAAGACTCCGTTTAGATAATATACTCGGGCAGCATCTTGACCTATTGCTTCTTAAAATAGTACCATGGAGTCGCTGAAATAGTCTTACATTCAGCTGTATAGGTTTGTCCGAAAAACGTTTGATAGGCAATATTTATAGCACGATAAAGCCTTGGAAAGTAGCCATACATTACATACACACCATACACTCAGAACATAGAAACGCAAAATAATACATATTTCAATAGTTACACCAGGTCGAACTTGTATTTATAATAAACGATACAGTCTTTAATACTATTTGCGTTTTCTTTGGCTCTATATTTCTGATATATTGTGTTATCTCCAAAATGCATTTGAATGTTGGTCCTATGTTTAGTATGTTTTGATCACAGCACGTACATGTTTTTGTCACGTATCTCCAAAGGGTAAATAATAACAATATTCTCGTAAATTCGACATTCAATTGTGTATTTTAAAACATTAGTAAAAGAACGACATTATGTACTCAACTTACTTATTTCAAATGACACTTTCGTTTAATTAAAGAGGTTGATAAATAATAAGTGGCAATTTTAGTAAAAATATTTTTTGAAAACATTCTATAGGTGATTTATTCTATAGGTGATCCACATTATTAGTACGATCACTGTACATGGTCAAGTTTATCTGTGTTATACAGGGTTACTTTTTCACCGTTACAATAAATATGTACCATATCATTGGTTTAGATAATAGATCACATTTATCAAATAAAATTTTCAATTTTTTAATTTTTTTATTAATTTACCCTTTATGCAAATGTAACATAATGGGCGCCATTCCCTGTAGCAACTTTAGTCATTCGTATATTTTTCCATTATTTTTTTTTATGAAAAGCTTATTTTTCAGTACAGATGGTGCATTTTCGCTAGTGCCACAAGTGGTTCATTTTACGTCAGGTCGAAATCTTCGGAGGGCCATATGTACTGAAAAACGTACAATACACGTGCGGAAACGAAATTCGTAACTCGTGTCGATTTAAAGCACTCCCTTCGGTCGTGCTTTAATTTATCTCCACTCCTTTAAAACTTTTTTTTTTGCACTTGAATCGAAATTTACTATTCTCGGTATGTTTTGTAACAATTCGCATTATTTTCCATTATTATTATTATCTCTTTATTTAACTTTTCTCTAGTTTAGGGTTTTTCTAAAATTAATACAAAATTAAAATACAATACAACATACAAAAAACAAAACAAAATATAAACACTTTATAAAAAACCTAAACTAGGGTGCCGCCGGCAACGGGGCGGGCCCAAGCTGCCGGTGGTTAAGGTCGCAGAGAGAGGAACCGACGGACTATCCGCGCCGTGTCCAGGACTACCGCCTTCTGTATCCGACCCTTGATCCAGCCATCTAGCGAGAGACTCTTAAGGTGTTGGTCGAGACTCTTCGCTATTAAACCGTTCGCTGTAACGACTATCGGGACTATGATCGTCGAGTCAACATCCCACATGGCGGTTATCTCGTGGGCCAAGTCTAGGTACTTACTGGACTTGTCCTTTTCAGCCTTCACGAGATTCTCATCATGGGCGCTGCGATCGATCTACCAGCACGATATCAAGCTTATTGGCTACAATAGTCCTGTCCGTGATGATAGGTCGATCCCAATAGAGCGTGGCACGACCATTTTCGAGAACTGGTGCACTTGTGTACTTATAGTATGGCACTTCGACGTCCACAAGGCCGTATTGAAGAGCAAGCTGCTGGTGTATAATACTGGCTACGACGTTATGTCTGTGCAAGTACTCGGTGTTAGCAATCTGAGAACAACCGGAAATAATATGCCTGAGTGACTCACCGGGACGGCGGCATGCCCGACAAATGTCGACCGTACCGTCCTTCAGGATATATTTCCGGTAGTTATTCGTCATGATAACCTCGTCAGCAATTGCACAGGCAAAACCCTCGGTTTCTCCGAAGAGGTCCCCGAATCGTAGCCAGTTCACCGACGCGAGCAGATCTACGTCAGGTCCCGTGAGGGACTTGTAGAACCGCCCGTGTAGCTCCTTGCTCTTCCATACCGCCTTGCGGTCCTCGGTGCTTAGTACCACAGGTCTGCGCCAGTTCTCTTTTGCCAAGGAGAGCGGCGTGAAGTTCCGGTCTACTGCCACCACATCACGATGCATCCCGCACTCATTGTTAAGAAAATAGTTTCTAAGATTGTACACCTCGTGGTTGTGGAGGTTTTTTGCATTTAAGAAGCCGCGGCCCCCACACCTCCGCGGGATGTACAATCTCATAACTGATGAGCGCGGGTGTAGCATTCGATGTGTGGTAAGCAGTGTACGGACCCTTCGATCCAGGGCGTCCAGCTCGGTCTGAGTCCACCTTAGTATGCCAAAGGAGTATGTGAGTATGGGCATTACCCAGGCGTTGAAGGCGCGCACTTTGTTGCCTCCTGACAAAAGACTGTTAAGTACTTTTGTGAGCCGGCTGAAAAAGCGCTCCTTCACCGCCTGTCTAATTCCCACATCTTCAATACCCAAAGACTGTGACATACCAAGGTAAAGCTTGTTCACGAAATAAAGTAGCCATCCTAAAATCAGTCTCTACTGTTACACAACAGTCCCATGTAGTTCCAACAGCCATGGAACTGTAAATTGATTCTTCTGTTTTATGTTTAACAATACAATATCCAAAAGAATTCGCTGAAAAGTCGTCAAAATCAAAATAACTTTAGATAATGCTTAATGCAAAAGTTCAGGCCCAAAAAAGTGCGAACTCCGAGACGATTTCAACAATGTTAGTCTTGAAATAATTAATAAAAATTGTAGACACGGGATCCACAGTTTATTATAGTATCGCTATTGTAATTTAGTTAAGACCCATTGGGAAACTAAATGACCCAAAATGGTAAAATAAGTAAGAAACACTACTTAAATCCAGAAGTTTCAATAAAAGTCCATAATTATGGAGAAATTGATATAAATATCAACCACAGCATCCGAGAAAATAGGTAAAGAGCCCTTCTTTGTAATAACACCCATACTAAGGTATGGTCTCATACAAAAAAAAAGAATTATACAGCAATGGCTACTTTATTTCGTGAACAAGCCTTATTTATAGGTTTCTGCTTCCGAGATAGATCTGAACGACATGGTCTCACAAAGCTGTAAATTTGTTGAATTTACTACTTTCCCCCGCTGCACATGCATAACCGCACACTTATCGACACCAAACTCCATATTGATGGCACTACTGAAAACTTCTGTGGTTCGCAGTAGCTCCAACAAGTCTTGGCTATTTGGTGCAAATAATTTGAGATAATCCATGTACAGAAGGTGAGAAATGACTTCAGCCTCTCTCCGAAGCCGACAACCTAGTCCTGAATCCTTCAGCAGGGTGCTGAGGGGATTCAGAGCTAGGCAGAACCATAAGGGACTCAGACTGTCACCCTGGAATATGCCTCGCTCGATCCTTATGAAGTCCTGCGGGCCAGAGGGGTCATCTTATTATTATTATTATTAGGAGCCTGTATTGTCCCACTGCTGAGCAAAGGCCTCCCCCCATTTTTTCCACTTTTCACGGTTTTTTGCAGTTTCTGACCATCCCTTCAGAAACGAGTCAAGCTCATCTCGCCATCGCCGACGGGGTCTTCCAGCTTTCCGTCTCGAGATGTTGGGCTGCCACTCTGTGGTAATCTTGGCCCACAGATCACTTGGCATACGGGAGACGTGTCCAGCCCAGTCCCACTTTAACGTCGCCACCTTCCGAGATACATCAGCAATTTTAGTTCTGGGTCGCAGGATTATTTTCCATAATCTTTTTTAATTGATAGTATATTATTAGTAGTATTTTATTGATATTCATGTCTGCCTGCGACCACGGGTGTAACGTCATGCCCGAAACGTCAGGATATAGGATCCGTTTATATTTAAAATATGAGTGATAATCGTGAAAGTTTAAATCAATATACAGGGTGTTTTTTTTTCGACCGTTCAAATTCTACGTAGTGAATGTGTAGGTCATACTGACCAACTTTTACTATGGGGACAAAGTGGAAATCGCGAAAAAAAAATCAGCTGTTTCATACATTTCGGCCGGCGTAATGCCGCCAATTTGTATGAAACAGCTGATTTTTTTTTCGCGATTTCGACGTTGTCCCCATAGTAAAAGTTGGTGAGTATGACCTACACATTCACTACGTAGAATTTGAACGGTCGAAAAAAAAACACCCTGTAGTGCGACTGCTTGCAAAACATTTCATAAAATAATTCGATTACCAAAATAAATTGTGTTTTAAAAAAATTATTGGATGATAACGAACTATTATGGACATAAAATTCTATTCTTAATAGATACGAGTAGGTACCATTCTGAATTATTTCACTATTTTCGTCATGTCAAAATGTGTCATGGTCTTATCACCAGTAGTCATCCTACTGTTTTTATCTATACTGTGTAATATGTTTGTTATTGTTTTGGTTTAATATATTGAATAACATAATTCTATTAATTTAGTCACTCACCAGTTATGTTTATTCAGTCTCCGAAGCCCCAGTGTCGATAACTTTTTTTTATGTGTTATCACACCAATCTTAAAGATAGTTTAGTTGACGACAGCGGTGCGCAAAATTGACGTACGTCCTCCCTCCAACAGGTCCCGATTGGGACTGAAAGATGACAGCAGGAGCGATCCGGGAGAATAATTTCACATATTTTGTATGATGAAATATAATTCTTCCAATATTAATGATTTTTTCTCGTTAACCGTAGACACAGACTTTGACGTTTCTTCTGATATATTTTTTTCTTGATAAAGTTATGTAGTTTCTTGGCAAAATGAGTTTTCATGCAGAGATTAGACCTATGTTTGGGATCGTTTTTTATAGGGCGAAGTTTGTTTAAATACCTAATACTAATCAATGCGGGATAGATCAAGTTCTCAAATGTAACATATATAAGTTTTACTTCATAAGGAAGTAGTATTATTAAGAAAACTGAAAAAAACAAACGGGAATTCTACGCTTACCTCGCCTTAACATCCTTTAACTATTCAAGGTTTTCAAAACAAGTACCTATAAATAATGTAATTTGTTATACTTAATTTATTACATAATTATATTTTACATAGAAAATAATTTAGATTTGTCATTTCATCAGCTTCCTTATGACAACATATGAATTGAGTATTATATTCCTTTATTACTCAAACAAAATCTGTTGAGTCAAGATAAAGAGGTCATCTCGGGTTTGACAACAAGTACCAATGACCAACCATATCCATAACTAACAAATTATTGTTAAGATAACATATTATTTTCATTCACATATTTTTGATGAGGCATATAAAACTATTATTAACAATGATAATCACCAAAAAATGTTTCAGTCATTTAATTCATTTCAAATAATCATCTACATAATTTTAATACCTAATTGTTTATGTCATTTGTTTTCATTTAAAATATAATTAGTGATAAAATAATGTGGCTGACGTTTGATGAGCAACGCAATATTATGAAATTAAATATTTAACATTTTTAAGTAGGTAAGTATAAATCTGTCGTTAGGTATTATCGTAATACTAATACTCAATGTACTCACTCAGAACTTGTGTATTCCTCTACGTACGAATTCAACCAATTGGGAACCTAGGCCACACTAGAACCATATCAAAATGACAAGTATTAAGATATTTCTTACATTTTGGTTTATAGCCTTACTTTGACATAGTTCCTGAGTGGCCCAGGGTTCCAATGAAGGTTTTGTCGAAAACGTATGCCACTAGTTGGCGCCACCAAAGAAAAACTAACTAGAAGGTATTATAATTTTATTAAAACATACAAAAACATTTAACCCTTCGTATGTCTAAGCACTGATCAGTGACGAGGAAACTACTAGAAAAAATATTCGCGACACACAAGGGGTTCAACACGAAACTATAGGCGCTCTGAGAATTTAGACAAGTTTCAGGACCTGACGTCTCAGTGCTGCCGTCCTGATGAACGTCATTTCAGAAAACCCTAATTTACATGACTGTACATAAGAATGGTCCAAACATCTCCACCAAGTGACCCGGAAAATTATAATCTAAAAGCTGGCTTGTCGATCTTACGAGTAGTTATATAAATTGTTTGAAACTAAGGAATTTGTCGTTAAAGATAATTTTAGTTTCGATTCAGTGACGTCATTGATGGCAATGATGACGGACTGAGCTAGTAAGCTGTTCCGTGAACTACGCTTACGCAGGATTTTATTTAGGGAAAACCCTCTAACAGGTACGAGTATAGGTACCAGTTATTCCCCGCCAAAGTTAAGTAGGTACACATTTTCCTCGTAATAAGATGCTGGTATGGGTGTAACTTTTATCACACCAAAAAAACACAAACTGGGTGCTTAGCTAAGATGCCAAAGCACTAGCGCTTAGTAGCGTATCGTAGTTTTCCCTCTCTGTCCTGTCACTCTTTCATATTAGTGTGACAAAGACAGGTAGCTGCCTTTCGTTTACGATTGACGATTGGCTACTTGGCTAAGCATCCTGGGCAATTCGGTACGCTTAGCACATGATTGGTGCGACAGTATGTCGCTGCGAGACAGATTTCCCGTCTTTTACTAACTATATTAATAAAAGAGGGACGGATAGTCTATCTCTCAGCGACATATTCTCGCACTAATCATGTGCTAACCGTACAGGTCGATGTTTGCACGATATAATTAGTAGATATGTCTTTACATAGTATTTAATAATGTAAAAGACCGTGAGAAAACCTGCATACATCTGGGAAGAAATTCAAGGGTGATGAATGTGAAGTCCGCAATCCCCAAAAAGTACTAGGCTAGCGGACCACGCAAATTAGGCACGTTTGATGTCGAGTTGCGGAGAAACGGCCAGAATACAATACAAATATAAAAGACCATGTTGGCTTAAAAACTTATATTTCGCACGACATGTTCCGACCTATTAAGAGGTTCCTCATCAAGGAGTACCCCCGGCCAAAGCCCGATGTATTAAGTTACTCGATTAGCGAAATATTTAAATAATATGCTTAAGTTTTACTAAAGTTACGAGTATAATACCTGGAGGACTAAAACTGGTAAGTAGGTAGCAAATTATGTTTTCAAGTCAGAGATGATACCTACCTAATTGATAAATCATTAAATGTGGAGTAATTTTACGATTACGTAAAATGTAAGCTAGATAGCGTTTATTTACTGTTTGATTTCCTGTAGAGGTACCTGCATTATCAGTCTTCACAATACGACTTTCAGTGTTATACATAGGTACCTATTTACATGTGCATGTATGAATTACCCGACTGTAAGTAAATAAAGGTAAAAACGATTGCAAATAATTAGACAGATACCTGTATGAATTTGTTAATCGGAGTGTGACCATTCATTTACTGATGATGGGCAACAGCGGCTTCAAAATTATAGTGGACACACGACTGCGGTAGCGGTACTGCCGTCGCCAACCCCTTTGCCCAGCGTGGCGATTATGGGGACTTACCTCCTAATGTGTCGACACGCATACATAATAAGAGAGGTCTATGTCCAGCAGTGGTCTGAGATAGGATGATGATGTGTGACCTAGGCTGGCGGCACCGGTAATGGCCAAGGACCAAAATGATTTACTATCAACCAATTGAAACCTTAGGCCACTCTAAAACCACATCAAAAATCTGTCAAACCAACTTAGGTGTCATGTCATCGGTGTGGCAGACATAAATGTTCGAAAATCGAAAATTTCGAGCATCTGTCCCACTCACTCCAATGAAGGCGCCACACGCAATGATAGAGATATAATAAGCATCTCGAAGTTTATAGTACACCAAACGAAGGAAACTCAGAGGAAAAAACTTGTGTATAAGCGAATTTTGGCATAGTTGTTGGGAATGGTGTTTTAAACCACGTACTAAAAGTACTGGTGGTTAGGGCTGGAGCTAACGGGGGGAGAGGGGTGTAAAGGTCCTTATTTTTAATTTTTCGTAAATAACTCGTAACCGTGGCTTATAGCAAAAAACGTCCTAGTACATAAGTAATTTACATAAAAATGCTCTACAAAAAAGATGCATACATGTTTCTTCTGGGATCAATGTGTCATGAGATAAGAAACCAAGAAGATGAACAGTTTAAGGAATAAACATATTTGTTTAAGTAGGTATGGCCCATACAGGATTGCTCGCGAGCATTCCAAAAGATTTTAATGCTGCATTCCTGACCATATTTAGAGTCTTTAATGTTATTAATTTTTGTTTATTTTGATGTCTAAATGCATAGTTAAAATCTTTTGACGATGATTATATTACGATTTCCGATGTTCGCGGTCCGTATTTGATATTACCTACGCTACGTGTAGCCGTATTGAAATTTTATTTGATGTCGTAACTGTAAGTTACTGAGGCGCTTTCTCTTTTTGAAAGTAGATTACTTGTTGAAGTTGTTGTTGACTTAAAAATTGTCGCAGCAATATCGAGCACATTCGCTATTAGTGAGCGTACGGAACTAAGTAGTTGGGCGATTCTGAGGAGCGTTTCAACCGCTCGGATTCGTCATTGTCGTTCGTTGTGGCAATTATTAAGGTGCATTTAGACCAAACGAGCATTCGCTCATTCTATCCCCCACTCTACGAAATCATCGAATTTCGACGAATCACGTTTTGTGTAACGAAATAATAATTTATACTCTTCGGATCTAGAAGCTATCCTTTTCCCCGTATCTATTAAAAGAAAAGGACAGCTAATATTTATCTGTATATATTCGGGGATGGTGAAACAGGACCTTATAATATTGTATTTATCATCATCATCATCAGCTTATGTTAGTCCACTGCTGGACGTAGGCCTCTCCTATTAACTATGCGTATAGACGCATTAGGATGTAAATGCCCATAATCGCCACGCTGGGCAAGCGTTGTATTTATATTGTAGGTATATTATAATATCAGCTTGCAATTTAAAATAGTGAACATTTACTATTATCATTAATATAATCATGTAAGTAAGTAAATATTCTGTGCACCACATACATAATTCAAATACAAATACATGGAAAAAACATGTATCGATAGGTACCATCAGGCGATCTTAGATAGATAGATAGATAGATAAACACTTTATTCATTCCCACAACATACATGGTGATTATAAATTACAAACAGTGATTTGGCATGCAGCTTAAAATTAAATAAAAACTATTGTTATTACAAGAAAATAAGAAAAAACAACCATGTGTCGTGGCAGAGAATTGGCGCTGGCTCAGCATGGAGATGCGGCAAGCCACATCGCTGATATTCTGCCAGGACCTTATATATATAAAAAGGGTTGTGCAACGCTTTATAGCGCAGAACTATTTTCGTGTATGTCGTATTTGTGTAAGTGTTGTGCTAGTGTAATTAAGTATATATGTGTGATAGTGTACATCGCGAGTTGCGGTAATATATTTTGTAGGAATTGTGTTATGTATAGAGTAACATAGGTAGTGACGTAATAAGGGAGTTTCAGCATCTTTCTTTTTGTTCATTTAAAAGGTGTAAACGATAA
>JALPQI010002413.1:0-105980 GCA_025490895.1 Thaumatotibia leucotreta
GTATTCTATCTTCGCGTTCTAGATCAGCAGAATAATTGCTCCGTTCACTTATTAATGTCCAAAACGAAGGTTTCCCCAGTTCGGACCCGTCTCACAATTCCAAAATTGGAATTGCAGGGAGCTACGCTCCTTTCCAAATTAGTACAACACGTTGCCTCCTGTCTGCAGAAGTCAATAGTGTTGGACGCAATCTATGCTTGGACGGATAGCCAAATTACTCTGGCCTGGCTTAAAACTTCACCGCATGAACTTCAAACTTTTGAAGCTAATCGTGTATCACAGATTAAAAATGCCAAAATCCCGTCTATATGGCGACATGTTCCAGGCAATCTAAACCCTGCAGACTGCGCCTCCCGGGGCTTATCCCCGAGTGCACTCATAAATCACCCCCTCTGGTGGTGCCCGCAGTGGCTACTACAGCCACCATCAAGTTGGCCGTCTGAAAAATTATGTTCAATAGCACAACTTCCTGGACTACGATGTCTCTTAGTTACCAGTGTAAGTTGTATTCCAAGTCCTGACTTTCTCCTAGAACGTTTCAGTTCCTACCAGAAATTAATTGGCGTAACCGGTTTCATTCTTAGATTCTATGAAAACACTCGCTCACCCAAACATCGTGAAACGACCCCATTCTTAACTGTTAGTGAAAGAAAAAATGCCCTTATTTTTCTCATCAAACTTGTACAAACTACCTACTTTCCTGCGGAAATTGATCTTCTCAAACGTAAACAAACAGTTCGTTCCCCTATTCAAAAATTAAACCCTTTTCTTGACACTAATAACCTAATCAGAGTAGGCGGCCGCATACGACATTCTAATTTACCGTATGATGCGCGTCATCCTATACTTCTCCCAAAAACCGGTAACTTCGTAAAAATTTTGATCCTGCACTACCATAAAGAAAACTCACATGCCCCACCTGGCGCCTTATACAGTATACTGGCCCGTGAATTTTGGATCCTGTCAGTTAGACGACTAATAAAAAATATAATATTTAAATATTTACCTTGTTATCGTTTGAATGCAATAACTAAACAACCTTTCATGGGCGACCTCCCAAAAGACCGTGTAATAGGGGCCCGTGCATTTAAGGGCGTAGGTACCGATTTTGCTGGTCCATTCTATACTAAGACTCAAGCTGTACGTAACAGGAAGTTAGTAAAAACCTATCTTTGTGTCTTTGTGTGTCTTGCGACTAAAGCGGTCCACCTCGAGGTAGTCTCAGACCTAACTACAGACGCCTTTCTCGCGGCACTCGCACGTTTCGCCTCGCGTCGCGGTTCACCCTCCTTTATACGATCAGACTGTGGACGAAACTATGTAGGCGCAGACAATCACCTTATCGAAGTCCATAATTTCCTAAATCTTAACCAATATACCATAGGGTCGGAAATGGCAAAACAAAATATTACCTGGATTTTTGATCCCCCGACTACCCCTCACTGGGGAGGTCTATTTGAAGCAGCCGTTAAATCGGCAAAGGCTCATTTAAAGCGAGTAGTCGGAGATACCCCTCTCACGTATGAAGAGCTGACGACGATTTTCACGAAAATTGAAGGAGTCCTAAATTCTCGATCGTTATGCCCCCTATCGTCGGACCCGTCAGATCTTCAGGTTCTCACACCGGGACATTTCATAATTGGAGAACCTCTTACCGCCGTTCCTGAATACCCGTTACAGGATGTTAAAACAAATAAACTTACCCGATTTCAGCTTGTGCAACAGATGTTTCAACATTTCTGGTCACGATGGCAGACAGAATATCTATGTACCTTGCAAACAAGGCCTAAATGGGCATCTCATACAAAGCCTCCCGCTGTTGGGGACTTAGTCCTCCTCAGAGAAGAAAATGTTCCTCCGCTAGAATGGCGACGCGGTCGTATTGTATCCGTCTGTCCTGGGAAGGATGGAGTTGTGCGTGTGGTTCAAGTTCGAACTGCCCACGGCGTTTCTACAAGACCCACTAATAGGGTAATTCATTTGCCCATTGATAAACCTGTCGATTAATTTATTCCAGAATGTAACAACTTATAATTATGTAATCTTTTCTTTTCTTTCGTAAACATGGTTATGTTTAGGGCGGGGGTATGTTCAAAATTCTACCTTTTATCTATACGAGTACACCTATGTCCATATATGCAGATTTGTTACCCCTCCCGCCACCCCGCTCGCGGTGATGATACTTGACTCCTGACAGACGAAATAAGACAAGCACTTAAATCGCGCGTGTGGTGCCCGTGTATCTAGTGAACCTCGTGGAAGGCTATCCTGGAAGAATCGACTGCCCTGGTCGAGCCTCCTGTGCGGACCCCAACTCCCAACAGCCAGGTCAGTGCTGTCTTGACCACCTGACACATTTTTTGAACATTTTGAACGTTTGTAACTGTAATTATACTAAAAGTGCGTATTCATTATGATACGCACCCATCCACAAATGGGGATTTTTCTCTGTCGCTCTAATGACGCCTTCCTTGAAGTGACAGAAACGAATCCCTGAAACTTACGAACTTCGGTGTTTGCGGCAGCAGACCAGGATGCTTAGCCAAGTTGCCAATCGGTAGCGCTTAGTAGCGTATCGTAGTTTTCCCTCTCTGTCACTCTTTCATATTAGTGCCTTTCGTTTACGATTGGTAATTAAGCGTTAGCGATTGGCAACTTGTCTAAGCACCCTGGTTTTACAAAAACGACTGCTCCATTTGACAATCCAAGCCAGAGGATAATTAGGCTTGGATTAGTCCGGATTCCTCTATATTTTCACCAAAAACGATTTAAATATTAATTTCGCACGGAAGTTCCGATGGAGTCATTGGTACATACAAGCCGGAGTTTGAACCCGAGACTATCAACCAGTCATACTCGTGAATGAACTGTGATTTTCTCAACAACTTCCTATGCTAACACACTTTGAAATGAGCTATATAGTGACCATTCATTGTCTATTACATCACAACACAAGCCTATCTTAGGCCATTGCTAGACGTAGGCTTCTCCTATTATCTATGCAGACCTATATACCTATGAACGCATTAGGAGGTAAATGCCCATAATTGACACACAGGACAAGGATTGGCAACGACAGTAGTGTGTCCCATGTCCCATATGATGATGTTGTTGCCCATCATCAATCCATACGTAATATTATGATAGCGAAAGTAACTCGCTATGTCTGTCTGTCTTTCTTTTACCTCTTCACGTTAAAGTTAAAACCGTTGAGACGATTTTGTTTGAAGATATTTTGACACCTGAAAAAGGACATAGTTTTTATCGCGAAAATCACCTTTGTGTGCAGACGAAGTCTCGAATACTAGCTAGTCTTCAATAAATTAATGGTAAGTGACTCTTGGCCGTCTGGTGACGGCAGTAAGAATACATTTGTCACCACCC
The DNA here is from genome assembly GCA_025490895.1 of Thaumatotibia leucotreta. Taxonomy (NCBI): domain Eukaryota; kingdom Metazoa; phylum Arthropoda; class Insecta; order Lepidoptera; family Tortricidae; genus Thaumatotibia; species Thaumatotibia leucotreta. Next base: position 3,385 of record JALPQI010002413.1, read on the forward strand.
CAACTCCTCCTGCGGGTATCGTAAGAATCGATTAAAGGATTGAAGTGTCACTGACCATTCTTTGATAAAAGATTGATGATGGGCAGCAGCGTCATCATGTGGACACATTAGGTACTGCGATCGCCAATCCACTAGCCCAGCGTGGCGATTATGAGCATTTACCTCCGAATGCGTCTATACGCATAGGTAGTTAATAGGAGAGGCCTACGTCCAGCAGTGGACTAACAAATGCAGATGATGTGATGTGACACTTCGATTCCTTAGTGGACTCTTACGAAACCCACGGGAAGAGTTGGGGTGGTAAAAAATTTATTCTAACTACCGTCACCACACGGCCATTTGTCAATAATAGAGATGAAATGGAATTGAATGTAATAGCGTTTTATTGGTAAGAGCTAGGTGTATCTAAAGGTGCAGGTTACGCTGGCGGCTGAGCGGCTGCCTCGCCATGACAGGCGGCGGCCGCGGACCGTTTGCAGCAACTTATTAAATTCAGCGGCTTTCGCCGACTAGGGGTGCGCGTTCCTCATTGAGGTTAACTTAGTCATTTATGATGTTACTTTTCAGACTGGACAAAATACCTTTACAATCAAAATTAAGTAAAAAATCACAATAAAGTTAAAAAAACTGCATTCCTGTTGCCAATGACTTTGTGAGGAACGGTCGATAAAATGACTAATGCGTACTAGTAAAACTTCTGAAACTTGAACAAATCACTCTAAAAATAATCCTAAGGGGACCTACCTATACATTATTATTGCGCAACTGGCAACGGGTATGAAATTATTTAACATCTTGTAAGAAACTAAGGTTTATTATTACCTAATGATTGTCGGATAACAATTGCGATACTCATATACACATCTCCATATACTCGTTTTAAGCGCGTAATCTGTAGCAAATTGTATAGAACTTAACAACACAAAATGTTGTTATAAGTTTTAGCTTTTTTCCATTATTTATTTTTATCATTTTTATTTCTTTTTCTTTGCCACTGCCACGCCCTGGTTCTTTTTTGGTCTCCTTAGCGACTAGTGAGATTTTCACGTAGAAGTTTTTTCTATTAATAACTACAGGTAGGTGAATTGCTTTTCTTGTCAAAAGCCTAATTATTGAGAAAAATGTATTCAACTTAAATTATTCATTACAATATTACTGATATAAAATAAAAAGTAGTAAAAATAGACACAATAAAATCCGTATATTTAATTGTTAAAAAAATAAAATAAAAATAAATAAAATAAATTTATTTTCAATATGCTTAATAGCTATAAATACATAGTAGTTGGTGCCTCCCTGTAAGCTAATATGCTTGTGTTAGGAGGTACCGCTCTTCCTTACATCTATTTGAGCTATTTTAATCTAATTAATTAATTATACATTTACATGTTTATTACATTTAAAACATAGACATAATTATGTCCAGACCCAAAGCGTCAGTACATAATGTCAACAGAAATTTTGTGTAAATCATAATAACTAGTATCCTTGAAATCCTTGAATAATTGAATATAGACATTGTCACTATATTATTCGTACCTATTTTATTCGTTCCAGTAACAACTCCGTTTCATGGTAAGTTTTATTCTTTAGCCACTTCACCAACATACTTTTAAAATCCCAATAATTTTTATCATAAATATAGATTTCTTTGTTGACTATATTATATAAATATGCTGAGCGCGCGTTATACTGACGGCTAGCACAAATTGTCCTAGTTTTAGGGACAACCGCAATAATGTCTTTCCGCCTTTTTTTTGTTAAGGCAGTATCATATGGCAAAGTTCTATGTTTTTTTGCAATTAAAAGCAAAATGTACAGCTTCCTGACAGAAAGCAGGCATTGTTCTGTATTTTGTTTTCTGTTTTTGTGGTGCAATAAAGCATATTTATTTATTTATATTTTGTCTAGTTATTGTTGTAGTTGTATTGAGGTATGAGGTGAGGTTATGAGGTGAGAGTCGACAATAAATACCCCATCCCTACCTGCCGCGGTCGAAGACGTCTTTTTGCGCGCATATGCGCGGCTGAGAGCTCTGTTTGTTTATCCGTTTGTTAACCCCCTCCCCCCCCCCTCATCCCTCCCGGTAGCCAAATCTTTCATTACGGCTCTGCAAATAAATCAGCCAAGAAAAACCTTTGCTTTCGTCTAATAAATTTGGCATTTGCGGGCAAACAGTCTCCCGAGTGCTGTTTGGAGACTTCTCATAACTTTGGATGAATTTGATTAGGAAGTTCTGTCAGTACTTATGTGCGGAAATTGTGAAAATATGTACCAACAAATAATACTATCAATTGATAGCGAAAAAATATCTTTATTTTTAAGGTGAAGTGTCATTGACCATTCATTTGTTGATGATGTGCAGCAGCAACATCATAGTGATCGGTGATCATCATCCCTAAGCGTGGCGATTATGGACACCTCATGGGACCTTATTATGCGTCCGTAAGCAGGTAATATTAAGCCTATGTTCAGCAGTGGACTGGACTAGGCTTGTGTTCGTGTGTATAACGTATATTTAGTCACATAATACACTAGGTCATCTAGTTACAGTACATCTCATTAATCCACATTTATCTCTTCATGTTTATCAACTAAAAAAAAACAAATGTCTACATACAGAGTTGCATAGGCTTACGTGCTCTACATTCCTGTAGTCTGCATTTGCCGCTAAGCCGCCTTAATTTCTAGTAGGTACTCGAATCTGTTGAAGAGAACGAGCCAAGTGCGAAACCTCAAGAGATCTCGAGACTGTAAGTGAGTGGGATCTGTCTCGATTACGAGTAATACGGAGAATGGAAGGTAGTGCCTATACATAATTATAATATGTAACTAGATATGCGTTTTATTTATGTACGGAGAGAGCGCGATGGCCTGTTTTACGTATCGAGTAAAACCTAATTTTACTGATACTTGCTAAGTTATGGTACGACTACTGGGACTGAATAAAAGGTGTATGAAACATTTGTTTCATACACCTTTTTATTTGCTTTTTATTGACATTTGGAGATTCTTTACACCTCCAAATCATTATTATTATTATTTATTAACTGACATTGGGGACACTTTACATCTCCAAAATTATGTATTATTGACATTAGAGAGTATACAACTCTAGTTTAATTTAAGATTTGAGTTTATTTTACTGTGATGTCATGTTTAAATAGGTATTGGCTGTTGTCTTTTATATAAAAATAGTTGCTTTGTGATTGTCACTAAATTGTTAATTTTCTATTTTATTATTATTGTTAAAATCATGACGATTAGAGACCCTTTACATCTCTAAATCTTAATTTCTCTTTATTCTGACTACTACTTAGAGGACCTTTACATCTCTAGTAGTATAGATATAGATACTTAATAATATTGTGAACTTGTACAATAATAATTATTTTTGTTTAATATTATGATCCTTTATTTATTTCTCTCTTTTATAAAAATGTCTATAATAATCTTTATTTTTATGTAATACATTCTTTAATGCATGTTATTTTAATAAGATGTATTATTATACTGTTTTGAAAGAATAAGTCTACCTGAGTTTCTTACTGGTTCTTCTTAGGAACGGCGTAGGGTTTGAACCAGTACCTAGTAGATTTTTTTCTCTCTCTTGATAATGTCAGACGATTCGAAAATGCTTATTAATAAGCTTACTTGAATAAAGAATAGTTTGACTTTGACTGAACTTCCATCGTCTCATAGTACAATCAACAACACACCTGTGAACTCAGGCAAAATGCCAAAAATATGTAAACAGAACTTTATTGCCTGGACGTAAAGGTGTGTATACATATTTCTGGCACTTTGTCTGTATCCACAGCTGTGTCGTCGATTGTACAGCAAAAAACGATAGTCGATTACCTATTGTTGTTTTCATACAACAACGATGGTACCTAAGTTTACATCGTATCTGATGGTAGCGTCTATCCTTGTAGTCCAAGCTCGAATACTCACCAAGTTACTCAACGAGAAAATCTCTCCATTGAGCGACTTGTGACGAGTCGTGACTCCATTAAGATTGAGATGAGAAGGACAGACCAGATGAAAGCAGCCGTAGCAGACACTGGTAAAGCCGCTGTCAAAGAATAGCGAAGGACCAGGAACAGATCTCAGGACACAATATAATATTATCATTGCGATGGATACGAGCTCTCTGTAAAGAGTGGTACGCAGAAGAAAAAGAAAGGTAAGTATCTAAGACTGTAAATGACTAAAAACGCAATGCCAAAATCTTCATAATGAAGGTGAATTGACTTTTATACTCATTTTCTTCATCCGTCCAGATTGCCTAAATCTAGCCACACCGAAATAAATATCTCACAGGACTAAATGCGCGCCCCTCTCCTCTACCCACCATTAATAACGTTCGCAAACAAGCTGCAGACAGGTCGGAGGTCCTTCATCACGTATCACCACATCCTAGCCTCTGCCATCTACATCTCATAGAACTAGACGTGCCCCCCCCCCCTCCCTCGACCCCTCTGGCCCCGCCGCCGACACTAATACCGTTTGTAAAAATATCCGCAGACATATGCTTAAGGCGAAGATTCAGTCGGGGAATCTGTGAGGTGTGTTGAGGGAAATAGGACTTAACTTTAGTGAAAAAGGTTTCTTTCTTAAGGACTCGTTATAGCGAGACTTTAAGGAGTGAGTTTTACGAATTCCATAAATTATACTGTATAGTTATTATGTTAGTCGTCGGAAATTATAAAAAATAATTTCATAGGTCTATAATCACAATTAATTGTTGAGAAACAAACCAAATTATTTAATGAAATTATGTGTTGGAAGAATTGAACCATTTGAACCTGCTGCATTTTTTTGTATATCATCATTATCATCATCATCATAAACTTAAGAGATATTCTCTTGTCGGTGGAGTAACTTCCAGCCCTCTCTATCTTGTGCTAGCACTTTGAGACACTGATACGACACCACGCCCGCTCTTTCCATCACTTGGTCCATGTAGCTTCGTCTTGGTCTGCCTCTTCCTCTTCTACCTTCTATCTTGCCCTCAAGGATGGTTTTAAAGAAATGGTCGTGACGAATCAAGTGTCCAATCATCTTTCCGCGTCTCACTTCGATGGTGTTCATGATTGTTCTCTTCTCATCCACTCTACGCAGCACCTCCTCATTCGTTACTTTATCCTTCCAACTTATTCCTTCCATCCGTCTCCAGACCCACATCTCAAATGCTTCGAATCTTTTCCTATCCTTTAGCGTCATTGTCCATGTTTCGCTCCCGTTTTTTGTATATATGACACCAAATATTTCTTATGATAAATTATTTACTAATCCTACTTTCATTTCATGATGATAATATTATTGTGAGCGTGGCAGTGACATGACTGTCTCGATGGAATCATCTCAACTTGGTGGGTTTATTTCCATATTTTAATCATATATCATAACAAAACTATTTTTTTTATAAAAAGAAAATATTTTGTAACTAAAACTCGAAAAATTTTGTAGGTACAGTAATGAAAATAATCAGTATAATATATATTAAAGGAATTTAAAATTAAAAATCTATCCCAAATCGCTGCCAAACTATTTTATTCACATCTAATCCAGTAACAATCCAGAAATATTTTTACGTAATATCATCAAATCTTGTCAATAAAGTTATTGTCCACTATGCTTCTTTGGAAGCCCCGGAGACACAATAATCGGGCACATAATTCCCAAATCAGCAACACTCAGTCAATGGAATCGACAATAACGCCCCCTCGCGGCTGTTTGCCGTCGCCTTAACCCGCGCTATATTAAATCTGGGCGCTAGTGCGAGAGCCTGCTACAATTTGACATAGATGTCGTATATAAATATCAAATGAACTTAATCAAGGCACAGGTAAAATGCTCTACTTGATTCTAATGTATTTTTTATATTAAGTGCATAATTATATTGATTTAAGGCTTGCAACACACGTGTAGTGACGGCAGTAAGAATTCATTTGTCACCACCCCACCTCTGCCCGCGGGTGTCGTAAGAGCCGACTAAGGGATTAAAGTGTCACTGACCATCCTTTGATACAAGATTGATGATGGGCAGCAGCGTCATCATAGTGGACACATTACTGCGATCGCCAATCCGCTTGCCCAGCAAGGCGATTATGGGCATTTACCTCCTAATGCGTCTATACGCATAGTATAGTTAATAGGAGAGGCCTACGTCCAGCAGTGGACTGAGATAGGCTGATAATGTGAAGTGAAGGGCTTGCAATTCCGGAATTTTTTGTATGGGCAATATCGGAATTCCGTCAAACAACTTTCAGCAGTAGTAAAAGGGAGCAAATTTATAGGTTCGTATCGGTGATCACTCACAGAATATTTGAATTTGTCGCCCTTTTTCAATGTCGAAAGTTGTGACACAAAATTTCACTTCGTAAGACAAAAATTATGACGTTAAATTTTCTTCTCATTATGTACATTTTTTTTTGCAATCGACCCTTAGATAAATGCCACGAGTACTAAATTCAAATACGCATACCGTCGTTGTTTTGAATTTCGTGAATGCATTAGACATATTATATAAAAATATCAATAAACAGGAATTATCTGACGAAGCTAGTATTCCCCGGTCGCCTCCCAGCCTGTACCTGCGCAGAATCAATTACGGGGTGTTTGCGCCGCCAGTGTGCGCTTATGACTAGCGGCTGATATCGGGTATTAGGCCGGGATCGCTCCCCCCGGATCATAACAAATACAAGTATTAGTTCACCCCCTGGCCATAGTGGGCATTCATAACAAATACAGAAGGGTTAGGCCGAGTTTTATTGGGAGTTAATTTGGACGCTATTAACTTTGCTTTGCCTGTTTAGGCTGATCTGAACGAAAATTTTAGGTTTAGAAAATTTGGCTTAAGTACTGTAGCCATACCATTCTATCGTGCTTGCACTGACATAATATTGGAGCGACCGCGATGGCCTGCTTTAAGTATCGAGTAATAAAACCTACCGCCGTGTGGTGACGGCAGTAAGAATACATTTGTCACCACCCCAACTCCTCCTGCGGGTGTCGTAAGAGTCGACTAAGGGATTGAAGTGTCATTGACCATTCTACAAGATTACTGATGGGCAGCAGCGTCATCATAGTGGACACATTACTGCGATCGTCAATCCGCTTGCCCAGCATGGCGATTATGGGCATTTACCTCCTAATGCGTTTATACGCATGGTTAATTAGGAGAGGCCTACGTCCAGCAGTGGACTAACATAGGCTGATGATGAATAAAACCTAACGTTACCGATACTTGCAAAGTAATGGTACGGCTACTGGTATGGACTTAGCTTTGTGATGAGTCGGCTGAAGGTAAGCTGCAACCGTCGCCCTTGGATAAGTCATCAGGCCGATATGAAAATATGGGAGGTTTATTCTATTGAAGGTTTGAAGATGATTTTGCTCCGAAAATGCTACGTACGACTACGAATCTACGATTGTATAATCCAAAGTTTAGTTGATACTTACCTATTCTAAAAACAAGCTTCAGTTCACTCGTTTTTATAAAATAACAGAAATGATAGTTACCTATATTTTTTCAATAGATGCAATATATAGACGGGCTGTATTTTTAATGATATATATTTTTTAATAAATCTTCACCTAACTTGATATGAGGGGAAAATATAAGGTTAACGAAAACGATTTTTTTTTAATGAATAGTTATGCCCATATAAATTTATAACAACAGTAGTCTTTTATTTGCAACGGTTAGGTTGTGTGTATATAATTAGTACTTACCTAATTTTGTAACAGTTATATGTGTTTTATAATGGAGAGGCTCAACACCAAAATTAAGTTTTATTCTCCTCAACTTAAGGTCTGTCCCCAGAACAGGGAAAGGTGAACTTAATTGTCGTGTTAGTAACTCGGCACATTACCAATAGGAATCGGCTTTTGACACCAAGTGACGAATAAAGGTATTGTTGTCTGTCGTCACAATCGACGCCGACATCAAACGACTCCTATAATTGACACCCACTCTGCTGCTCGACGATAAAAGGTCGTATTTGATTGGAATCCAATATTGAAATAAGTCGTTTTTGCGTCGCGAGTCACCTGAATACATGAAAACGATTTGAAGCTTTTCGGGCACGTAGTTATTCTGACAAAGCCGACGTAATTTATTTTTAAAAGTTACTACGACTTATTTTATCAGAAACTCGGGATTGTTTTGAAAGATTACTATCTGTTACAATAATACGTTGTTTCGACATCAAAAGTGGAAAAAACAACAGCAACAATAATCGTGCCAACTCTTACCAAGGCTATGTTAGTTTATAAATCTTACAGAACAAAACATTATACGTAATTTTGTACATGTTATTTCGTGTCTAAAATTTATTTAGTTAAGTAAAACAAAAAATATCAAATTAAATTATTCTTTACATATTTTTAGACTAACTATGTAACGCTATGTTTGTTTAAATGACTTTAAGAGTTTCATTATGCTAACTTAAAAATACACACTTTTCATAGTAATTCTATAGGAGATGTGTCTTTTTTAGTTAGAACGACACAGGATAGATCTAATTAAAATCTTTCAAACGTACGTCTTTATAGAGCCGCCTATCTATTCAATTTCATTCATTTATAACGTAATCCAACGAACCCAAAACGCTGAACTTTTTATTAATTTCGCCCTTTACCGAATACCGGAGTCGAGGGATCAGCCTTAATTGATATCGTTACAAAATGATCAACTCTGTACGGAGCCTTCCGCGCGCGTGCCTCCTTTCACGAGCCTTCAAACGACTCAAATGACACGATTTTAATACTTTGTCATAGAATTTCGCTTTCCATTTGAGTGCGATGGAAAATTATTCAATTTATTGTATTGTTATCGAGTCAGGCTCGCTCGTGCGCGCTGCTCGCAACTTTTTTAATGAAATATAATTATGAGCATGAAATTCCGAAATAAATATGGTAGTTATGTTATGTAATAATATGAAAATTGTACACAGAAAAGAGAAAATAGTAGGTACAACATTTTGAGGGTAGGGTGGATAATAACTTAAATTCTTACTTAATAAAATTTACTAGTTTCAATTCTAGCTAAGTGACTTTCTCGTGTTTTGAGATAAAATTATAAGATTATTAGAAATTAAAATGTGAGATATACGTACCAAATAAAATTACCAATTAAAGTCCGAGAGCAATAAGCTTGACCCATCCGCCATGGGCTTTGAAAAAAAATGCTATTTCTTTGTATAATGACATTTTAATTTAGAATTTATAATACCAACTAGCGATCCGCCTCGACTTCGCACGGGTACAATTCTGAAAGTAAAACCTTCCTCTTCAATCACTCTTATTAAAAAAACGTACCCAAATCTGTTGTGTAGTTTTAAAGATTTAAACATACATAGGGATATAGGGACAGAGAAAGCGACTTTGTTTTGTACTATGTATTGATAGTGGAGTGCAAAAATTTGTTGATTATAGTACCTACTTAAATTGGACGTAGTTATGCAAAAGGGAACCAACCTACAAGAATTTTTCGTTCTTATTAACACCTTAATTCAAAACAAAAAAGGTAATATTTACAATGACAAATTTATGTGGATTGGTTCCTCTTTGCATGAGTACGTTCAATTATCGGTAGTACGAGTAATGTGAGTAAATACTTTCGCAATATAGCGGGATAACTGAATTGTATCCGACTGTACAATGTTAATAAGCATAATGTGCTAACGGGCGGTTCTGCGCGAGTATGCCATCAATGGCGGCGGCGATATTACACAACTTGCCACCGCGCAACTATATTAATAATCATTACCCCCGGGGCAGTGACGTCACTCGTATGGACTCACTGTTCACAGCAGGCTCAACAACTGCGAAGACGACACTAGTTGAGGATTTATTTTTTACTCAACTAATTCCTTGACGTACAAAAGGAGGCCACAATTCATACTATATAAATTTTCACATACGTAAAGTAGTGATCAGCTATCCCAGTTAGGACATAGGTCTCATTAGGAGGTAAATGCCAATAATCACCATGCTGGACAAGCGTATTGGTGATCGCAAAAACGTGTCCACGTGCTGCTCATCATCAATCTTCAATAAATGAGTGGTTACACTTTACTCGTAGTCCTTTACTCGACTCTTACAACACTCACGAGAAGAGTTAGGGACAAATGTATTCTTAAAGCCGTCACCATGCGGCCAAGCATGACAATAGTTATAAATTACTTTTTTACTGAACAAAATCCTTGACATGGAAAAGGAGGCCAAGATGTTCGCTTTATCAGTGTTTAGTATATAAGCTCATAATTTATTGAGATACATTTAGTTTTGAAAAAAAAAATCACGCAATGTATTAAAATGTGTTCCGCTCTTAGAGCTTGGTGGTTACTTATTGCTTACAAATAAATAGTTACGGATTTTGTCAATTTTCAAAGTACGAGTATAGAATGGTTATCTCCCTAACGGGATAAAATTATGACTTATGAAATAGTCTATTATGATAGGCTCAGTTATCGTGTCTGGACGACTCGAACGCTCAAAGTTTTAATAGGTGTAATAGTTGATTATATTTATTTACTTATCGAATTAACGTTTTGTCATAATTACATTTCACATCACCCCAACTCTTCCCGTGGTTGTCGTAAGAGTCGACTAGGGCAGCAGCGTCATCGAACAGGACACGACACTATTGCCATCGCCAATCCGCTTGCATTGCCCTGCGTTTATAGACATTTACCTACCTTCTAATGCGTCCATGCGTATAGGTTTATACGTATATAATAAACATTTATTAGTGACACACAATACAAGACAGTATAAATAAAATAGTTGACAAAGAATAGTTGGAGCTTCACGAAATGGATCCAACTCAGAGTAGTGCTAGCTCGAAGGCCAGCGCTGATCTTCCGGAAGAGAGTTTTAGGTCCCGCAGTAGACTAAGATAGGCTGATGATAATATAAAATAAGTAAAAAAAGTTTTAAGTTAAACGATTTTTATTGCACCAAAAACTGGAAAATAAAAATTAGTTGTAACTAACCGTAGATGCTACTTTCTGTAGATTAGTCACGTGAAACTATTATCACTGTAGTCTTCCCAAGTCGGATGCTGAAAGCCACGTTTAGCATCTATGTCAGTGGATTAAGCGTTGCCTAATCGGAAACTTTTACCAAACTAAAATAAAAACGTGGGGCGTACGCAATTATGATTACGTCTTTATAGTTATTTAAGAACACACATAGAAATAAAGACAGCAATATTGTAATAAGTTTTGTTCTGGCCTTGATAAAAGTTATTTACCTCTGTAGAAGTGTTGGAACAGATTGATTGATTAATTGCAAAATTAAAGCTACAATTACATATTTTGAACTTGTATGTTTCCTTATAATAACGCCCCACGTTTTTATTTTAGTTTGGTAAAAGTTTCCGATTAGGCAACGCTTAATCCACTGACATAGATGCTAAACGTGGCTTTCAGCATCCGACTTGGGAAGACTACAGTGATAATAGTTTCACGTGACTAATCTACAGAAAGTAGCATCTACGGTTAGTTACAACTAATTTTTATTTTCCAGTTTTTGGTGCAATAAAAATCGTTTAACTTAAAACTTTTTTTACTTATTTTATTTTCAAGTTTTAGTGCAATTGTTAAGTTAATTTCCGATACTAAATATTCTACATCAAAGATGTTGTTTGTAATATGCAATATAATTAATGCATGCTAGCGTTTAACTCTCGCGCTTTAATAACGACAGGGCTGACAGGGGTATACTCCTATTCTCAGTCATATCAACCGGATGACTGCAGGTCCAACGGCACGTCCTATGCGAGTCTGACAGCCGGAGGGCCGTAGGCCCTTGCGCTTACGCGAACCACTCACGTTGTGAGTCTATCAGCTGGAGGGATGCAGGCCCGACGGCTCGCCCTACGCGATCCACTCACGCTGTCACTCTATCAGCTGGAGGACCGCAGGCCCGACGGTTCGCTCTACGCGATCCACTCACGCTGTCACTCTAATCAGCCGGAGGGCCGAAGGTCCGACGGCTCGGCCTACGCGATCCACTCACGCTGTCACTCTATCAGCTGGAGGGCCGAAGGCCCGACGGCTCGGCCTACGCGATCCACTCACGCTGTCACTCTATCAGCTGGAGGGCCGAAGGCCCGACGGCTCGGCCTACGCAATCCACTCACGCTGTCACTCTATCAGCTGGAGGGCCGCAGGCCCGACGGCTCGCCCTACGCGATCCACTCACGCTATCACTCTATCAGCCGGAGGGCCGAAGGCCCGACGGCTCGGCCTACGCGATCCACTCAGGCTGTCACTCTATCAGCTGGAGGGCCAAAGGCCCGACGGCTCGGCCTACGCGATCCACTCACGCTGTCACTCTATCAGCTGGAGGGCCGCAGGCCCGACGGCTCGCCCTACTCGGTCCACTCACGCTGTCACTCTATCGGCCGGAGGGCCGCAGGCCCGACGGCTCGCCCTACGCGAACCCGATGGCCCGAGAGGTGAACTCACACTATCAACAAGCGGACCGCAGGTCAGGCGCCACGTCCTACGTGGACTACCCACGCTGTCAGTGGTTATGGCACACGAATAGCGTTTATGGTAATATTGCCGTATCAGATTAGAGGATTTGGAAGTGAGTATTCAGTTTATATGTTTTTACTCATTAGCTAAAGCATTACTTTAAATTCAACATTTCGATAAACCTGGCGGTTATATGGCAGGCAGTGGCACGTGTCTCAGCAGCATCAGGTTTGAGGAGTTGGAAGTCAGTATCCATCTGTATCTTTTCGTCCAATATTCCGCAGTCAAAGTCACTTCAAACCGAAGACGAAAGTCTTTGATCAGTGTATATTGCCAGTGATGACATACGGTACTAAACCGTGGTCGCTTACATGAGCCTCAGTTTCTTACTGGTTCTTCTCAGGAACGGTGTAGGGTTTGAACCAGTAGTAGATTTTTTTTCTCTCTCTTGATAATGTCAGACGATTCGAAAATGCTTATTAATGAAAAAATAAAAAAGTGTTTAATATTTGTGTATGTGGATAGTAATTTTAATTATTTTTTATGTTGTTATGTAGTAATGTTTTGTTTTAATGTTTAATGTTTGTAACTCTTTGTGTTATCTGTCGTGGCATCACTGAATGGGCCCTACGGAAGACTAGCGCCGATTTCTTAGTCGGCAATATGCTGAGTTGGGTCCATTTTGTGATGCACACACCACTTACTTTCTTTTATTTAATTTTTATTTTTTATTTTCCTATGTTGTCTTGTTTATGTTTATGTTTGTTCTGTAAGCGTCACAAATAAATGTTTTTCTTCTTCTTTCTTCTTCTTCTTCTTATTAATAAGCTTACTTGAATAAAGAATAGATTGACTTGACTTGACTTGACTCAAAAGAAGGCTCAATGTGACCCAAAGGGCAATAGAGAGGGCTATGCTAGGAGTCTCTCTGCGATATTGAATTAGAAATGAGACCATCCGCAGCAGAACCAAAGTAACCGACATAGCTCTTCGAATCGCTAAACTGAAGTGGCAGCGGGCGGGGCTCGTTGCGCGTGGAACCGATAGACGTTGAGGCGGTAAGGTTCTCGAGTGGCGGTCACGACCGTAACGGAAGGCGCAGCGTGGGTAGGCCCCTCACAAGGTGGACTCATGCTCATGACCTGGTGAAGGACGCTGGATGCGAGTGGCACAGGGCCGGTCCACAAGCACCGGCCCTGTGCCACTCGCATCTAGGCAATCTTTTGCCACAAGGAGTATTGCTGTCACCTCTGGGCAGGAGCACCTGTATACCAGCTTGCACCCTTTGACTCGGTTCAGAGACGAGCTGTCCGAATAGTCGACGATCCCAGACTCACAGGCGGTATTGAACCCTTAAGTCTAAGGAGAGACTTCGCCTCCTTATGTGTGTTCTATCGTCTGTACAATGGGTTGTGCTCTGAAGAACTGTTCGACATGATGCCAACGTCCACTTTTCATCATCGCACCGCTCGCCACCGACTGGGCGCTCATCCTCACACCTTGCAACCTAAATGGTCGCGCACCATGCGGTTTCAGAGGAACTTCCTCCCGCGGACGGTCCGTCTGTGGAATGAGCTCCCTGCCGAGGTTTTCCCGTTGGACTACAGTATGGGGTTCTTCAAAAGAGGAGTGTACAAGTTCTTATTGGGTCGGCAACGCGCATGTGACACCCCTGGGGGTTGCAGGCGCCCATAGGCTACGGTGACTGCTTTCCATCAGGCGGGCCGTATGCTTGTTTGCCACCGACGTGGTATAAAAAAAAAAAAGGCAATCTTTGGGGGAGGCCTACATATATTCACCAGTGAACGTCTTTCGGCTGATATGATGATGATTATGATGATAATGAAATCCGTACGTTTCTACCAAATGTCTAAAGCAGTACTTCAAAATTTACATATTGCTAAGCCTAGCGGTTGTGGCAGGCAGTAACACTGGAGTAGTTATCAGATTTGAGGAGTTGGACGTTAGTATTAAATTCGCATGTTACTACTTAATATTTAAAGAACTTCTTTAAAATCAAGATATCGATAAAAGATTAACCTTACGGTTATTGTGGGCAGTACTGCAGCATCAGGAATGAGGAGTTGGAAGTCAAGATCACCTCTGTTAGTATCTGATTATGCCAAACATGCTATACTTTCATTTTCACGTGTCTATCACTCACGGTTAAGGTAAGCAGTACGTCTGCAGCATCAGGCTTTGAGGATACAAGGATACAAATATTATAATATTGCATTGTCATGGGGACTTGATAAGAGTTCCAAATTTTATTGATTTCGGTGCAGTAGAAGTGGTCGAAAAATCGATCACAAGATTTGAAGCATCGACGACAGTTGATACGCGGTGAAGTTAATAAAAACCGTTTAAAAACAATAATTTAATAACCCTGCATTCAAAAACGTTTCCTCACTTAATAAGCCGCTACGTTTGTCCCTTTTGTTCTTATACAGGGTGGAAAAATCGAATGCCACATGAATAGCAACTACCATAAATATTGTAAATAGCACATTTTGTGTAAGGGAGACTTTCCTTTGTTTTTAGAAACTATAATTGTTCACATCGCAACCTCTTTTATAGTTAGTATGTAAATCAAATTTGAAATCCTTATGTCAAAGAAAAAGGAATTCACTCATGTCATTGTCAATTGAATAAAAATGCACGTTTTTTTCTAATATTTCGGAATATCATTTCAATAGTTAAAAACCCACTAAAATTCATCGCCCAGACCATATTCATGGTCCAATTTGAACCGGATAAGCTAATTCAAGGATAAGTGCAGTGTTTCTAATTTTCTTCATACTTACGTTTTTTATTACGAAGACCAAACTGTGAGTACTTTTAAATGTTTTTATGGTGTCGCTGTGCAGTTAAAAGCAACAAATATCACAGACGTATTCGCAACAATTTTTCATAGGGGAGACTGGGTTCGATAGTACCCACGAGAAACAGAAATAGGGTAACTAGGGTACACTTGTACCAACATTCATTCAGCATTAAGGAAAAGTTGCTTACGTCATTTAATTTTATTGCGTTTTTATCAATATGGAGTCTGAAATTTCATTACTCGTAGATCTTTCACTAAGAATCGCCAAAGGTTTAACCAACTTTAAAAAATCTCCCAAAGAGCGGATAACAAATTCATATGTTGAATCTCGGCTAGAAGCTTTGGAAAAACTTTGGGAAAGATTTTCTACGGAACACGACAACTTAGTAAAAGGTTATTCAGCACAAGAGGTGGAGAATTCTGTTTATGGCAAAGAATCAGTTTACGATGTCACTGAAGAAAATTACTTGGATTATAAGTGCTCATTGAAAGATGCATACAACAGATTAAACCCGAGTAGTTCTTCACTGCAGGATACCAAACCTTCTACGTCAAGGTCACAGTGTGTACGGCTGCCAAAAATTACAATTCCAACCTTTTCTGGTCTTTACACAGAATGGATGAGTTTCAGGGATCTATTTGTATCACTTATCCACGAGAATCATGAAATCGATGACGTACAGAAATTACATTATTTAAAAGGACATCTCAAAGGAGAAGCGGAACAATTATTGCGACATATTCCTATAACCAATGACAGTTATGAGCAATGTTGGACTCTTTTGAAAAGCCGATACAACAACAAACAGTATTTAGTTAATAGCATTTTACAACGGTTTTTCGCACAAAAAAGCATTTCAACCGAGTCCTCCAGTGCCATAAAGCAATTACTAGATGTCACAACAGAAACTTTAAATGCTTTGAAAGGGTTAGGTATTGAAACTTGTACATGGGATGTCATGATAATTTATATAGTTAGCCAAAGATTAGATTCTGAAAGTAGGAAGCAATGGGAGTCCAAGGTCAGCGAATTGGTATCGAGTACTGATAATTTACCTACTATTAAACAATTTAAAGACTTTTTGGAAACAAAGTACCATTCGTTGGAGTTCTTGGATTCAAAATCAAACAATTTCGTTCAAAAACAGCGCAACTTTAATTCTCACAGTTATTCAATAAATAAACCAAATCCTATTAACATGTTACACGTAGCTCAGACGATTTGTGCTTTATGTAAACAAGGTCATCATCTTAGGAGTTGTAAGGAATTTATTAACAATGATCTTGAGAGCAAACGTAATTTTGTCCAAACTCAAAGGCTATGTTTCAATTGTCTAGGCAACAATCATTCGGTCAAACACTGCAAGAGCACCACATCTTGTCAAATATGCAACAAGAGGCATCACTATTACATTTTAAGGGCGAATCACAAACGACATCCACGAATCATTCAATTGACAATCAAGAAGCACCAGAATACATGAGTCAAATTAAAGCACCCATCAAGAATTCTTCAAAGGAGGAGCATCCATCAACGTCCACACACATCACCAGCCATTTTGTTAAAGGCGTAACGCCTCAGCGGAGTCTGAGACTATTAGCTACAGCTTTAGTAAAGGCTAAATCACAAAATGGCGGGCAATATCAACTCTTGCGAGCTTTTATAGATCCAGGGTCTGAAGATTCTTTTATCACGAAGTCAGCAGTTCAATTACTTGGATTGCAAACCACACCAACCAGGGCAGATACATCAGGGTTGGGAGGTGAACCAGGCCCTTCATCAAGGTCTAAGGTAGAAGTAACAATCAGTTCACGTCTCAATTCAGGTCGCGTGTTACAGGTATCAGCGTATGTACTCGACAAGGTGACGAGGTACTTACCCTCAACAAATGTGTCAATCACATCATGGCCGGAGCTAGAAAATTTAACTTTAGCTGACCCGGAATATCACACTCCGAATAAGATAGATATCTTATTAGGGACGGAGGCTTATGCGAGGATTGTTGACAATGGAATCATCAAATGTCCCTCAGGGTCTTTAGTGGCTCAAAATACAACCCTGGGATGGATATTAAGTGGAGGAATCAAGTCGAATCATGGAACACACACTAGTAATATTAAATCTATGCATATACATGTAGAACCTGTTGAAGAATTGCTTAAGTCATTCTGGGAGATAGAATCAGAGCCTTCCAACACACAGAAAATTCTATCAATTGAAGAGCAGAGGTGTGAGGATATCTTCCAGTCAACCACAACGCGAGATGAAGACGGTCGTTATGTGGTGAAACTTCCATTTCGAGACAGTGAACCGGCATGCGCTGATGGTAATTCGCGGGATATTGCCTTGAAGAGGTTTTACTATCTTGAGAAGAAGATGCAGAAGGATGAGCGTCTGAAACAGGAATACAAGAAGGTATTTGATGAATACTTGGAGCTAAATCACATGGAGGAATTTCAGGATAAAAAAGCAAAGAGTTTATACATACCTTTTCATGCGGTCATTCGCGAAGACAGACAAACTACAAAATTTCGTGTTGTTTTTGACGCATCGTGCAAGGGTACGAACGGCGTATCTTTGAACGACGATTTGATGGTGGGCCCTAGATTACAACCGGAGTTACGTCATATAATAATGCGATGGCGCATGTATCCAATCTGCTTTATAGCAGATATAGTTAAAATGTACCGCCAAATAAAAGTCAGCGATGAAGATTCAGAGTACCAACGCATCCTGTGGCGAGAAACATCAGAAGAGGACATCAAGGAATATAAAATGCTTCGAGTCACATTTGGGACTTCTTCAGCGCCTTATCTTGCTGTTAAAAGCTTGATACAAGTGGCAATAGATGAAGGAAAAGACTTCCCTTTAGCAGCTGAAAGAGTGAAACATGATTTTTATATGGATGATTTGATGTCTGGTTGTGCGAGCGAAGAAGAAGCCATTGAAATATACAAGCAAATGAATGAATTGCTAAAACGAGGAGGTTTCGAATTACAGAAATGGGCAAGCAACAGCGAACCATTGATACAACATATACAGCAAGAGAATTTTAAGCAAACTGTCAAAAACATAGAAGATAAGCAAGATGCTACTAACAAGATTCTTGGACTTACCTGGAGTCGTATTTCCGATGAGTTCGTGTACGCAGTTCAGCTGCCTCCAATGTCTGCACCTGTAACAAAAAGAAAGGTTATTTCGGATATTTCAAAGTTGTATGATCCACAGGGTTGGATAGCACCGAGTGTAATCAAAGCAAAAATCTTTATACAGAAGTTATGGCTTACAGGTATGGATTGGGACGAGGAATTATCACAACCGTTATTACAAGAATGGACAAAGTATCGAGAAGGTCTTTCTGACCTGGCACAATTTCGGTTGAAGCGTTGGATATACTACAGGACTGACACGAAGTTAGTAGAACTCCACGGGTTTTGTGATGCTTCAAACTCTGCGTACGCAGCAGTGATATACTTAAGAGTTATAGACGCAAACGGGGAAGTTCACGTCAGCTTAATTACGGCAAAAACAAGAGTTGCCCCAATCAAACAACTAAGTCTCCCGAGGTTGGAGTTATCGGGCGCTGTGTTGTTGGCAAAACTACTTGTTGAGGTGTCAGGTATTTTGAAAATACATAAATCTAATATTCATGCCTGGACTGACTCTGAGATAGTGCTTGCATGGTTGAGCAGTCACCCCAGTCGTTGGAAAACTTTCATAGGGAACAGATGTTCAGAGATCCTAACGGTAACAGACCGGAAGCAGTGGTCACATGTTAAATCTGAACATAATCCAGCAGATTGTGCATCACGAGGCATTCAAGCATCTGAACTAATCGGATTAGAACTTTGGTCAAGTGGACCTTCATGGTTAAGTGATGAAGTCATTCAATACCCTAATTCAAAGGAATTGGAAACAAAGTTAGAAGAACGTAATATCAAAACTCACCACATTTCCTTAGAAGATAATCATGGCGATGTTGATGACATGTGGACAAAATATTCATCGTTGACGAAGCTACTGAGAGTTGTAGCATACTGCCGTAGATTTCTGAGAAAAGAGAAACCAAACCATAAGCATCTCCTGAAGAAAGAGATTGATGATGCTTTAGTAATAATGATAAAAAAGGGTCAATTGAAAGCATTCTTTGACGAGTGCAAGGATATCAAAGAAGAAAAGCCAGTAAATAAAAAAAGTATACTTACTACACTGAATCCACAGCTAGATGATTCAGAGCTGCTTCGAGTGGGTGGACGGCTGCATTTCGCTGAAGTTAATGAAGATCAAAAGCATCCCTTGATATTACCGAAGCAGTCGCTGTTGACGGCACTCATAATTCGAAATGCACACAAGGTTACACTGCACGGAGCACCACAGCTTATGATGAACTTCATTCGGGAGAAATATTTTATCATAGGACTAAAATCATTCATTAGTAAAATTATACTGCAAGAAATGTGTCACTTGCATTAGATATGCCTCAACAAACAAACCTCAACTAATGGGGCAATTACCGTCACCTAGAGTGACCATGAGTCGAGCGTTTCTTCGATCAGGAGTAGACTACGCGGGCCCGATAAACATTCGTGTATCAAAGGGTCGTGGTAATAAATCCTATAAGGGATACCTATGTTTATTCGTGTGTATGGCCACTCGTGCTATACATTTAGAAGCAGTAAGTGATCTAACATCACAAGCGTTTTTGGCTGCCTTTAAGCGATTTGTGTCACGTCGAGGTCATTGCAATGAATTATACAGTGACAATGGAACAAACTTTGTGGGAGCAGCCAGAGAGCTGAAAGAATTGTTTGACGAAGAAAAATCAAGATTTTTACCGGAAATTGCAGACTGGTTGGCAACAAACGGAACACAATGGCACTTTATTTCACCTCAGGCCCCTAATTTTGGAGGACTTTGGGAGGCAGGCGTACGATCGTGTAAATATCATCTGAGAAGAATAATTGGTAATTCAACCCTCACATTCGAGGAGATGTCAACCGTACTAGCTCAGGTTGAAGCCTGTTTAAATTCAAGGCCATTATCATATATTCAAGGTCAAGGTGACCCTAAGCCCTTGACACCGGGACATTTTCTTGTAGGTGAATCTTTATTAGCGGTTCCCGATCATAACTACGAACATTCGTCTGTTAGTTCGCTAAGAAGATGGCAACTTTTACAGCGAATGTTATAAGACTTCTGGCGGCGTTGGTCGCAAGAATATCTTACACGGTTCATGCAAAGATACAAATGGACTCAGGTTGTGCCCGAACCCAAGGTTGGAGATGTGGTTCTAGTTAAAGAGCTTGACTTGCCTCCAGCACGGTGGTTGCTAGGACAAATTGTTGATAAACATCCTGGAGTGGACAACATTACGCGAGTTGTCACGTTGCGCTATAAAAATTCATTAATTAAACGACCCGTGTCTAAAATTTGTGTCTTACCATTAGCAGAGTAAGTCATTGTGGTTTAAGTTATTGCTAATTGTTCAATTATTCATTATTTCATTAACCCAAGTTGGTGTTAGTTAATGTGTTTCATATAACTAATTGTTATAAATGTTATGTTACAAGTCGAATAACTGTTTATGTTTGTTTTGCATCTTACCAGAGCTATCGAATGTTTCATTTGAACGTTACTAGTTATTACAACTATTACAAGTATTAAGATTTGATTATAATTCTTGATTTGTATAGTTTCCAATAAGTATCCATTGTAATGTTATTGAAGAACAGTCGTTCTTGGCGGGCGGCATGTTCACATCGCAACCTCTTTTATAGTTAGTATGTAAATCAAATTTGAAATCCTTATGTCAAAGAAAAAGGAATTCACTCATGTCATTGTCAATTGAATAAAAATGCACGTTTTTTTCTAATATTTCGGAATATCATTTCAATAGTTAAAAACCCACTAAAATTCATCGCCCAGACCATATTCAGATTTCCATGAAATTCCATGTGGCATTCGATTTTTTCACCCCGTATACATACGGATGAGATCTACAAGAACAAACAATATTTACTTAGCGGCTTGCTAAGTTAGGAAACATTTATACACCGTGGTCTCTAATAACCCGAAAGATTTTAACAGTGTATTCCTGACCACATTTAGTAACTATAATGTCGTATAAACTTTTCTGGATATCGCCTAGTTTCAGAGTTATTACCAATTAAAAAAAACATATTTTCTAATTATTACTCAGCAAAAAAGGTGTTTTTAACGGCGTTAGTGCCATTATGGAGAAAAGTCTCAGTAACCTCATTAATAGATGTCAAAAAGTGAGAAATAAAACCTTAAAAAAATGAGGTTTGTGCAAAAAAAAAACCTTAACAATCATTGTAAGCGCTAGTTTTATGACTAACATTAACTTTTTATGTTAAAATAAATTCAAAATTTTTTAAAAATAAAAAAAATAATAAAAAATGTCGGAGATATGAGTTACTAAATCTAGAAAACGATAAGCAATGTTTTGCTTGGAGTGGTCTTTGCTTGGTCCATGCAGGTTTGCAGGTAGATGATACCAACCTATGAACAGGTGGCTGGTGACCTGACAGTATAAAAGGTCACTACTGCAGTGTTCATCAATTCATTCTCGTGTTAGACATTGAACGATTCACTCTTGTCTTGTTATGTGAAGGGTTTACATTCTTACGAAGGAAGTCATTTCTATGGGGTATGCATCTATGCATGGACGCAAGCTTAGAACTCTCCATTCGTTTTCTACTAGTGCGTAGATGCGTAGATACAATAGTCGGAGTACTGTTAGTAACGAGTAGCTAGGAGGCAGATAACTAAAATCCTACCCCTCTTAGCTCGGCTGTCATTAGGGTTCCCGATATCAGCAAGTGGGATAACGAATCAAGGCTCACATAACAGTGAGTACTGGTATTGCATCACATGTAAACGGTAAGGTTTAAAATCGACAACAGTTGGTAAGGTAATGATTGTTCACTATGTTTGCAGTTAAGTTTGATTTGAGTCGTGATTTAGAAAACTGCTTTGTTCTTTTTTTGTGATTACTGTTGTAAGAAAACGTGTGGGTAGGTATCCTACCCTATTGAAAAAAAAAAGAAATAAAAACAGTAATTCTAGTGATTTCAAAGTATATCATGACCCATACTTATTACTTACTTAGTTGTGAAATACTAGCAGTACCAAAATATGGTCAGGTAGCCCTTTGTTTTGTTTTGTTTTCGAGTCTACCAAAAATTAATTTGTGATAGTGATAAACATTTTCAATCCATGCCTTGTGTTAAAAGTTTTCTATGCGTGTGAAATTACCGTTACAGATGTTCAACTTCAAGATCAACAAGCTCACTGTCATAGTAGTCTACAGTTTCATCCATGATGAATATGCTGTGACGATGAAACGAGCGCAATTTCTTGCGATACCTATGTCCAAGAAATTAAGAATTGAAGACGCCAACTCTATGGTTATTTTGGAGCAACGGAAATTAAAGGACAGGTTTCTTTCCAATTGTTTTAATGAAAAATTAGAAGCAGTAGTTTAAAGAACTGTTGACATTTCTGTTTGTAACGTTAAGTTTTTTTGTGTTCTTAATACGTTTTATTATTTGCGAGATTAATTTGATTATAGTAAAGTGAAGCACAATCTTATTTTGATGTCGAGTATGAGATGAGGTCAGTGTCTAACCTCAAACTTTAGGTACTTAGTGTTATGATTAGGTCTAGCATTCCAATTATCTCAACATCTGTTCAAAACTGCTTATTGCTAGTCTACTTGAAAAAAAAAGGGAAATCAGTCTGCTTTGACTTTACTTTGTTTTTGTGATAAAAATGATACCGTGCAATTTGATATTTTCAGTTCAACATGGTTAACCAGAGCAACCTGCCGGCATCATGGCTGTTGCTGTCGTCATGTTCCGACGGCGTGGCAGAGGATGAAGACTGGTGTCGCTGCTGCCTATCGTGAACACGTGGTTCAATGCGTGGTCTGTCCACACCATTACAACAGACAGCGTTGTTAATCCGGTGAGAAGTTCACATTTTGTTGGGCTATTTGAGCCCTGAGCTAATTAGTGAAACTAATGTTGTAGTAGTCGTCGAGAGCTTATGCTTTTGAGTTTATCAAATTGAAAAGGCCGATGATGATGATATTGATGATGACTGTGGTCATAAAGGTCATGATGAAGGTCATGATGAAGGTCATGATGAAGGTCACGATGAAGGTCACGATGAAGGTCATGATGAAGGTCATGATGAAGGTCATGATGAAGGTCATGATGAAGGTCACGATGAAGGTCACGATGAAGGTCACGATGAAGGTCACGATGAAGGTCACGATGAAGGTCATGATGAAGGTCATGATGAAGGTCACGATGACGGTCACGATGAAGGTCTCTATGAAGGTCATGATGGTGGTCATGATGACGGTTATGATGTTGGTGGTGATAGTCATTTCTTATTATTTGAGCTGTCAATAGTTTCAATTTGACTACTTTAGTTCAATTAAAGTTGTGGTTTTAATTATTGGAATTAGTCATTTAGTTTGCAATCGTAGAATGAAACTTTTTACATTCAATTTGGTTACGTTTTCTCAGACTGCATACACCATTTTATCATTCGTAATCGTAGGTGTAAAATCGGATCTATTTTTCCGTCTCCGTGCGGCCACGATTGTGGGTGGCATGCGTTTGGTTTGATGGTGTAATCGGTCGATGTGTTTTTGGTTTGGTTACGAGTTACGAGGTAGACCAATTATTGCTGGATGGAAGCAATTGTGGTTTGGTTACCGGATGGAGGTAGACCAATTTTGTTGTTGCTGGATGAAAGCAACTGTGGTTTTGGTTACCGGATGGAGGTAGACCAACTTTAGAGTACTGTAACCTATTTGTCGTTTTTGTTGAACAGTTTCATTTGACAATTGCAGAACTATGTCTGTTACTGGCTAGTAAAGTAGTAAGTACATAGACTGACTAGTCTATTCGAATGTTAATGAAGTTGATTTTAATTCCCTGGGTTGATTAAACGAGTACCTAAATAATTTTTAAATTTAATGAATTCAAATCATCACTCATGTGAGCTTTCAATGGACCGACAGCAAGTCCGAGGGATTGAGCGTGATCTAATAATCGCATCGGAAGTTCCGAAGCATGTAAAAGGTGCACGTGGACTGCTTTTTATGTGCAGTATACTCTTTGCGAGGAGTAGCACTTACGCGACTGAGATGGTTAACTTCTGATAGGTTATTGGATCCTAACAATCCGATGGACTGAAATGAAATCGGATGGTTATGATGGTTACCTGGTTGAGTAATTTACGTTTTTGTTTGAGTCGAGAGGTTGACTAATTTGAATCATTCATTAATTGAGATCATTTTGGTAATGCCACAAAAGAAGTTATTGTAGTTAAACGGGATGAGGTGACTATGTCACAATGTGAGTTTCCGATAGACATAAACGTGACTTGTGTTTCCTTAATTTTGATTTTACTGGTAACTGAAACTGAGCTGGTGGCACTATCAAAATTGTCTAACAAATTGAAGTTCATAAATGATTGAATACAGATAACATTTTGTTGTTAATGAAAATGCTAGAAAGCCAAGTACCACGTGAAGTAGATGAAGATTGTTGTGGCATGAAGGATGAGGTTCTCAGTTCGGTTGGTCGACCGTACCAGAGGCTTGATCGTAGCCGTAGCCCGTTAGAAGTCGGTGTCTACCTTTGAGTAGTCCGTGGGTACGCGGTGCGCGATAAGCTCTGGCGGAGGTCGGGTCTTGTAGAGACCGTAGAGTCAGGGTTGACTCGGCGATCCCTTGGGGATGCGCGTAGTGTGTGGTTATGTGATAACCAATAGGCCACGAATGAGAGACCTGCTTCCGAACGTTTGCCGTCATGTGTTTTACGTAAAAGGTGGCTATGAAAGCCAGGTGGTACTTGTCTGGTCTTGCATTTAAATTGGTGGTAATGAATTGACTTTAAGTGATCCTAAATTCAGTGGCAAAGAATAAAATTATTTTCCTTGAGTTGAGTTGATTTTACGTAGACAGATAATTTGGTCAGGAGTAACCGAGTGGTGACAAAGATTACTGATGTACGTGTTTGTTTCAGATACAAGCGAGGACGCTTGTCTTGTCAGTATGGCCGTGTCGGAGATATGAGTTACTAAATCTAGAAAACGATAAGCAATGTTTTGCTTGGAGTGGTCTTTGCTTGGTCCATGCAGGTTTGCAGGTAGATGATACCAACCTATGAACAGGTGGCTGGTGACCTGACAGTATAAAAGGTCACTACTGCAGTGTTCATCAATTCATTCTCGTGTTAGACATTGAACGATTCACTCTTGTCTTGTTATGTGAAGGGTTTACATTCTTACGAAGGAAGTCATTTCTATGGGGTATGCATCTATGCATGGACGCAAGCTTAGAACTCTCCATTCGTTTTCTACTAGTGCGTAGATGCGTAGATACAATAGTCGGAGTACTGTTAGTAACGAGTAGCTAGGAGGCAGATAACTAAAATCCTACCCCTCTTAGCTCGGCTGTCATTAGGGTTCCCGATAAAAAACATTTTTTTTTTTCACCAAAAATAACAAAAGTCGTATAATACTTTTTGTTTGTTTTACATCAAAAATGCATAGTTAAAATCTTTCGGGTTATAAAAGACCACGGTGTATATAAAGGGGTAAATCTATTATGTTTTACTCTAGGACAACGACTTGGACAGTTAATTCGTAAGTTTTTAAATAATTACATTAAGTACTGAATTCCTAGTCTATACAACGCCATTCCCTACCTCCGCGCCTGGGTGCCTCGCTGCCTCGTCGGTAGTTGGCCCGCCTTGTGCCTCGCAATTAATTACGAAATCATATTAATTAACTCTATCGACTCATATTTGGCGAACTGGTTCCATATTATGGTTTATTAATTGTATAGTAATTCAATGCTATCCATCTCCATGTTTAATTATAACATTCTTGATACATAATTTTTATGGCCGTTGGAAGTGAATAAATTATGTTGGATAAGAGTACAGGTACACTAATCTAAAATACGTTTCAATTTATTATTTATGGTCAGGAAGAAACAATACTAATCAAATATATTATCGTAATTAGCAGGATTTTTATCAAAACCATTTAATGGATCATATCGTGTAAATACTATTATAGATTCCGACCAATTGTTTCGAGCTTTTAGTACTAGTAGACAGATTTCGATAAATTAGCAAGTAGGTACAGGTAAAATACATTCAAAAATATCTATTATACATAGTTAAAGTACTTGGGTAGGTATAAGCGTTTTTTAGAACAAATATTTATATTTTTTTATTTATGAGACTAGCTCGATTTGTGTCAAAATGTCTCAAGATATAAATAAATAAATAAATAAAATAAATAAATATCTTGGGACATCTTACACAAATCGACCTAGTCCCACGGTAAGCTCAATTAAGGCTTGTGATGTGGGTACCAGGCGACGATATATATTATAGATAGATACATATAGATACTTAAATACATAGACAGCCATGACCAAGGAACAAACATTTGTGATAAATAAATACATAAAGAATGCCCTCGCCAGGATTCGAACCCGGAACCTCCAGCTTCGTAGGCAGGGTCACTAGGCTACGGAGGCTGACAAATATTTTTAGTTGCTTATTTATAATTAATTGTTATAGTAGTTGTATACCTATGTAAATTAATCTACTCAATAGTTATGTAGCGATTTTAGCGTGTACTATTAGCTACATAAATGGATGGCCTATTAGCAATTTATTTTTTTCAAATTTAGACCATGCAGTTTTAATTTAAACCAAAAAGTAGATACACTATTACATAAATACTGAGATACATACTTTATTACAAGCAATTTACATTTTACACGTCATTTGTAAATAATAATTATGTAGATACATACAATTTGAAGAATTAATTAGTTAAATAAAATTAACTAGGATCTGATTAAATAGGAATATTTAAATTGAAAATATTAATCAGTTTTTACTGAAATATCAATTATTTTGGAAATCATCAATACTGGAGCATGCTTTGTCTAACAGTAGGTGTTGTAGTCGGTGTAGTATTTTAGTCATTTAATTTATTGTAGTCAGTTGAGTATGCATATATTATACATTTATCATGTGTGGTGTTGTATGTACATACTTACGTCGCTCGGACTACCGCGGGCCGCGCAACAGGTAGCTCTGACAAGCCCTCAGTGTGTCTACGAGGGACGGTACTAGCGCCCACAACACTATATACACGCCATTTGTTTTTTATTGTTCCTACATTTATTATGTATTTTTATTATTACTTAAAAATGGGATATATACTTTGCTATAAAGCGTAAAATGATAAGGCTTCTCACCCTGAAATTTCTTGTTTTCAGACATTCGAATTACAATTAGATTTTATTCATAAAATAATTTTTTGATTATAGTTTATTTCGGCGACTGTAATCTCTGTTAATGTTTCATATAGAACGCATTAAGACAAGTCTAAGGAGCCTAAACTTGATTGGAGTTATATCATTTTGTTTTCATGTTCCTGTAGGCTTAGAATTAGTGCGACAATATGTCGCCGCGAAATAGACTATCCATCCCTCTTTTATTCATATAGTTAGCAAAAGATGGAAAATCTATCTCGCGGCGACATACTGACAGTGACATACCAATCATGTGCTAAGCATACTGATTCAGTTCAGGCTATACGGACATATCGCTACGAACGGTGCTACGCGCCTTAGCTACGAGTACATGGTGCTACGCGGCGTAGCGCTGAGCCTCAAAGTAAATGGACCTCAGATGATCATTATTTCATTTCGGATCGGATTTGACTTCAGTCATTTTAAATATGAAATAAAAAATTGAATAAGTCGATTGTATTCTTGAGTAACTTAAAAATAAAGGTCAATTCGGATTGATTAAACTTTTTCATCCGAATGATTTATTTCGTTTTTTTATTAATCTAAATAGGTAACAAAGATTTATTAAACATTCTATAATTTAGCAGTACTTTTTCATAATCACAATGTGCATTCGTATTAAATCATGCATTAAAGTTGGTGGCCGACTGTACTAGCTCCCAAATAGTTGCTCCAACTAAAGGGACCGTCTGAATCCATTTACCGACAAGTCCGCTCCAGGATTCCTCACGAGTCTCACAACTAAACTAATTGAGATTAGTGATCCCGTCCACTTTGTCGTTTCTAGTTACAAAGTTACGGGTAGTTTAGTAAATGACAAAATTTAATCGAAAATCCGCAACTCAGTGAAAACTGCTGAAACATATTTTAAATTGGATATGGACGCGTAAATGTCTATTTAGTCTAAGCGCATTTTTAAGGTTTCAAAGTTTAGTTATTGCGATACTTGGATCAAAATTATTTTCGTAGTCTTGTTTCATACCACTCTGTCACGCTTTTAGTTGCCGTTTTGGCTCAGTAAAGAAAATTCGGTGCACTTGTATTTCTGTTGCACGCTAGATTTTAATCCTTACATAGGAAATTGAAAACAAAACGTCATTTGATACAGAAATTACCGCTGCGTCACGTTTTTTAGGGACACAAAATAATGTCATATTTTACGAAAAGAATTTTGATCCACTTTGTCAAATATTTGAAGAATAAATCTTTATATAAATTTTTTGAATGTTTTACTTCCTACTTCTTACTTACTGTATGTATATGTATACATATATTACTCTCAAACTCTCAATCAATCATTCATCCCATTCAATGTCCCATATACTTGCCTACTTCACACAAACCTGAACTGTTGACACGCATTTTTCTTTGGCTACCTTACCTACACCTATCATCATCATCATCATTTCAGCTATAAGACTTCCACTGCTAAATCTATATTTAGCAGTGGAATTATTTTATCTATATTGGTAATTAATTACCAATGCGTAGACGCATTTAACAGATAATGCCCCTATAAGCCACGGTGGACCAGCAGATTGGCAATTAATTGCAGTAAATAGTGTATCCGAGCCATTTTTCGAAACATCGGAATTCTTAATATGATATCTACTCAAAGGTCAAAACATAACACAATTTTTTTGAACTTTCCATTCCGTTACCGCCATACAAAATGTATGAAAAAATCGTAACGGAATTAAACTCTTGGGACAATTTTGTTTCCTATCAAGATCGAAAGAGCCCGCGATTCTGTCTAGAATTTATATGAAAAGTTTAAAAAAAAGTGGGGGATAACTTTGAAAAAAAAAGTTACTTATCCGATGATGCTGCTGCCTATTAATCCTATTATCGATCTCCAATAAACAAATCATTAGTGACACTTTCAATCGTTAAAATGACTCTTACGACACTCACGGGAAGAGTCGGGGTGGTGACAAACCTATAGGTACTTATAGGTAACCATTTCAATATTCCAGCATTTAATACTGTACTTTCAAATGTAAATGCGACTAAAGTAGGAAATGGAAACGTAATGAAATGAATTTACATTCCTCTCCTTGTATTCGATACCGTCCACAATCAAATATACTGAATCAGCGGATCCTCGGAAAGTAATTAAGTGTCGAACAACTCCCGCCGCTTCTATTTCTGAATCAACATCGCCCCGTGCTCCTAATCCAAAGGAATAAGTGTTACAATCGCGTAGCAGCTGTCGAGGCATGGTATAATAGGCATTCGATTTACAACGATCATTTTACTGTTGTCAAAAACTCTTTCAGCATCTATTATACATAGTTAAAGTCGCTTTTTGCTTGGATGTTAGTTTTTGAGTGGTTTTGGGAGAGCAGTGTATAAAAACACGCAGTAATAAAGGTTGGGCGAGGCGAGATGTTCTGGTTTTATTAGATCGCTCGCATGTCGATGCCGCTAAACGACGTTTGTCAAAGCGATAAAGGTCTGAGAGCTCAATTTCGATCGTTTTGCCGTGTTTGGGTTACACGAGTCTTGTAATCTGTAGGTATATAATGTGGTATTTATATTGTAGATAGGTATCTGGAAAAGTAATTATCAAGATCACAGATTTCACAAACTAAGTACCTATTTAATAGGCATAATTTATAGGGATGACAGAATTTCAAGGTATCTACCTAATGTGCCACGACTAAAGTCATGAAAACACAAAGAATACTCTTTCATACA
The DNA here is from genome assembly GCA_025490895.1 of Thaumatotibia leucotreta. Classification (NCBI taxonomy): domain Eukaryota; kingdom Metazoa; phylum Arthropoda; class Insecta; order Lepidoptera; family Tortricidae; genus Thaumatotibia; species Thaumatotibia leucotreta. Next base: position 33,792 of record JALPQI010002413.1, read on the forward strand.
TGTAGGACTTTTCTATGGAACAACATTTTTTCGAGTTTTTCATATTTGGGCCCATAGTAAAGGTTGCAGTGTAAAAAGTTTCCAAAATTTGGAGTTGTCTTCGGGGCTTTGCTTTATTTGGCTCAATTACTTAACGCCATTCTTGAAGACCCTAATCGTCAAACTATATTAGTCCACTGCTGGACAACGGCCTGTCCTCAGCCTACGCGCATGATCGCATTAGGAGGTAAATGCCCATAATCGCCACGCTGGGCAAACGGCTTGGCGATCGCAGTAATGTGCCCACTAAGATGATGCTGCTGCCCATCATCAATCTTCGATAAATAAATAGTCAGTGACATTTCAATCCCTTACTCGTAGCCGACTCTCGACGACACTCAATGGAAGAGTTGGTGTGGTGACAAATGTATTCTTACTGCCGTCACCACACGCCACGGCTATGATGAACACCCGGTACAAGCAAACATTACCTATACACCCTCCTCCCAAGTCACTTATATACCTAAATAGACATTTTCTCTTTAACGTCGTTTGGTATAAAATAAGTGATGGTTGCGACCTTTACTTGTGTCAGAGGGTCTATTGTATATCGAAAAACGGTGGACCCTGAGGATCAAGAATGTATACACTCAACCAATAGGAACCATAAGCCACTCGGGAACTTTGTCAGTGTGAAGTTATAAACCACATCACACGTCACATCTCATCATCAGCCTATAATCATTCCACTGCTGGACTAAAAGGCCTCTCCTATTACCTAAGGTAAATGCCCATAATCACGACTTTGGGCAAATGGGTTGGCAATCGCAGTAATGTGTCCACTCCACTATGATGATGCTGCTGCCCATCATCAATCCTCATTCTTCAATAAATACATAGCCAGTGACACTTCAAATCCCTCAGTCGACTCATACGACACCCACAGGAAGAGTTGGGGTAGTGACAAATGTATTCTTACTGCCGTCACCACACGGTCAACATTACAAATCAGATTATAAGAAATCTCTTGCTAACTACTTGTCATTTAGACATGGTTCTAGAGAGGCCTAAGGTTCTAATATATTGAGTATACTCCGCTTGGCACAAGCGCAACCGTTTCTAAGTACGCTTGCTATCAGATCGTTTAGTATAGTTTTCTGTGACAGTTGCCATCGTCCCAGTAATGTGACTATTCGTGGACCTTACTGCGACGAGTTAAGGTTCATCAGTGTTCAAGTTAGCTCCTGTCAAATTGATATAAGAGGGTACTAAATACTTTTAACATTTCAACAAATGGTCTTCAGAGTCTTTGTTTTTTAAATGTCAGAGTTATTAGTCGATTAGCTTTAATCGATATCGTGACTATTTACTTTTGTAATTTTATTATGACAAAGATGAAATTTATGGTCAGTGGAACTACCAAAGTTTGCGAGAAGTTCAAAATGATCTTTAATACGAGCATTGATTGTAAATGTTTTCAAATAGATATGGTCATGCACTCCTGTAATTTAAGGAGAAAAAGAAATTTATTAAAATTGATATCCACATTACATTACATAGAAGAAAAATAAATATCGTGTGTAGATTTTACGCAAACTCAAACCAGAGTCCGATCGCGACCACGACCACGTTTGTCCCCTGCGGAAAAGTAAGTGAATCATTTAATAAGTGGGACTTTAGTTGCTTGCACAAGTAACTATTGTTTTACTGTTGTTATTCTGCAAAGGTTCAAGATAAAATAGAATGTGTCTCCTGCAAGGATGACCTTAATAGCATCCCAGCTGAGCGGTATTGGCAGACGGCGGAAATCTATTTCCACTTTTTGTAAGTAACCCGCGCAGCTGCCACCTCCCACATGCTAATTATCCACTCACGTCCAATAATATGTATACGATCCGGGACGTATGTCCAAGGAACAAAGATCAGAATTGTTTACATTATTTCAAGCGATTTGAATGTTTCTGGTCATTGTCTCTGGTATTGTATGGCAGGTATTTGTAGTTTTATTCTCAGGTACCAAACATTGTATCCTAGTATATTTATATGACAACCCTAGCTGTAAGTATATCATATCAGTCATTGTATTGTGAAATAAATATTATCCCGTAATAAATAGTCTCTTACACAATCTATCCGTATTTATTATTATTTACTGCTCTCCCTACACAATACCTCATTATTAATTATGTGCTGGTATTTGTAAATAAAATATTTTCAATTGGAGTGGCTATATGAATTTCGGGAGGGCGTCGACCTATTTGTCCATCACATTTTTTGTTAATTAGTTGATGCAGTCTAAATATCTCAAAACATCGCTTGCTCTCATATTTAATTATCGGTCTTATTTTAATATCACCCACAGTGCATTGTTCATCATCATCAGCCTATCTCAATTCACTCTCCTATTACCTATGCGTATGGATAATTGGGTACTGACGCATTGAGAGGTCTGTACTGCGTCAGTACCCAACTATCTACTCGTACTACGTCGGACAAGCAGATTGGCTATGACACTGGCGTGCCTACTATGATGATGCAATCATCAATCTTCAATGGAAGCATTTACAAATAAGGTTACTCCTGTGTTATCAAGCGATGGACTACTCTGCGGATCACGTCAAAAGAGGATCAAATTCATCATTTTGTAGGTTCCATTTGGCCGCACGAGCTGAGCGTTGTATGACAGCATAGTCCATGCTATTTATACTGACATACTCGCAGTAGCGTAGTAGGTGTGTAATGTGTCCATGTATCAATGTAAACAATACCATGAGGCCAATCCCTTATCACATTTGTGGATATTCAGTGACGTCAGAACAACAGACATCGCTACAAACCTGAGGTCATCGAGTTTTCGAGTACTACCGAAATGCTATTGAAATGCACTGAAGTGCTTAACTATCGAAAATAGAAAGCATCTGTCTCTGTCTCCCAAACTACATCTTCATTTGAATAAAAGAGCCAGCTGCTTGTAATTTACGATCGATGTTCGCGTTAGGCCTCCTGGATAAACAAATCAGGTTTATTTAAACAGTCAGTTTACATTTTGAAACGTATTTCGGAGGCAAAATGATCAAAATCGTTTACATATTTTTGAAACCGACTGTGCTCATTACCTAAAACTGGTGGACATTCTCTATTTACTGTACCTATGACTATGAGTACTATGACTAACTTGAGATAGAAATTTCAGAGCAGTTTAATCACAAAAATGTATAATCGTCAACACGATCAGCTGTTCATTTGTGAACTCTTTGTGCATTACGAGTATAATACTAGCCTTTAACTGTGTCAGCGTGACCCACCTAACTGCAAACTCTGAATGTCACTATTAATACTAGTAATAGTATCTCATCTAAGGTAAGTTTAAATTAAAGGTAATCTACTAGTTAATTCAAAATATTTTTTCCAAAGAAAAACAAATAGTAAATCTACTGTGGCTATCTGAAGAGCTTTGATGTAAAGTTTTAATGGTGATCGTAACACTGACTCAACAAGGCCTGGAGCAACGGCTGACTTCTGCCAAACATGCGAGTGGCGCCTCGGGCCGACTCGCCGGCAGATGAACCAGCCGAGCAACAAGTTATTTATGGAGTCGCGGACCAGCGAGCCCACCCAACCGTGACCAACTGTTGTCACCAACCGAGGTGTCGAATTATAACATGGAGACGAACTCGGAAGCGATTCAGGAATAGAGCCGTGAACGTGTCGCAGTGAACCTGCAGCATCACCTTTTTAGAACAAGCGCTAAATTTAGCCCACTCCGTTGTTATCGCTCGCTGGACGCTCCAGGCGCGGCTAAATACTGCTCCCTAGTTCCGAATGTCGATGGCGTTACGTCACGCTTTTAGTTTTTACCGGTCAGGCTATTAGCGGCGCGCGCCTCCCGCGGCTCCAGCGTCTATTAATAGACGAGCGGAGCGATTTTTTTCTCGGCGTATTTACGGAACGGCTTCAGGTTCCACCCGCCGCGGTATTCCGATAAAATTAGAGAATGCTCGTCTTTACTATTTATGGTAGTGCCGGAGGGGCTATATCGGGCGCGCGGCGGGAGCGCGGCGTGGGGCGTCTGGCGTGTGGCGTGTGGCGTGTGGCGTGCGAGACCGTGACACACGCCGACACCTGCACCGATCACTGGACCGTGCGATATGCAAGCAACCAGCTCAGCTACTGGCACCGCTGACAAGGTTAGGCCTCGTCAGCGGTCTCAGCTGTGAGGTCATATGTGAAGGGAAAAGGTTAAAGGAATTCTCATGAAAACCAGATTAGATCGGTGTATAAAAAGAAATGATTGTAATTAAAATAAATAAATTAACCGTTTATTTATTAATTACATTTTGGCGTGAGATCCATAACGATCCCGAGTATAATAAAAATAAAAAAGAAATTAAATTTATATAAATTTTACAATAAATTACATTAATATAAGATGGCGTTATATTTAGATGTTCAGTTCTGTCAGGTATCACTACGTACAACGTACAAAATGCTGATGTCCCCACTGGGGACCGATAGCACAAACACCACGGACACGACACGAGGGCGGGGCGACGCGCGACCAGCGACTGCGCGCGCGCCGCTCCGCCGCCGGCTTCAGCTGCTGGACGCTTAGAAGCACTTGCGGTGGACGATGCCGGGGCCGGACTCGTCGTACTCCTCCTTGGAGATCCACATCTGCTGGAAGGTGGAGAGGGAAGCCAGGATGGATCCACCGATCCATACGGAGTACTTCCTCTCGGGGGGAGCGATGATCTTGATCTTGATGGTGGAGGGAGCCAGGGCGGTGATCTCCTTCTGCATCCTGTCGGCGATACCGGGGTACATGGTGGTACCACCGGACATGACGGTGTTGGCGTACAGGTCCTTACGGATGTCAACGTCGCACTTCATGATGGAGTTGTACACGGTCTCGTGGATACCGCAGGATTCCATACCCAGGAAGGAAGGCTGGAACAGGGCTTCGGGGCAACGGAACCTCTCGTTACCGATGGTGATGACCTGACCGTCGGGAAGCTCGTAGGACTTCTCGAGGGAGGTGGAGGCGGCGGCGGTGGCCATCTCCTGCTCGAAGTCGAGGGCGACATAGCACAGCTTCTCCTTGATGTCACGAACGATTTCCCTCTCAGCAGTGGTGGTGAATGAGTAACCACGCTCGGTGAGGATCTTCATGAGGTAGTCGGTCAAGTCGCGACCGGCCAAGTCCAGACGGAGGATGGCGTGGGGAAGGGCGTAACCTTCGTAGATGGGGACGGTGTGGGAGACACCATCTCCGGAGTCCAAGACGATACCGGTGGTACGACCGGAAGCGTACAGGGAGAGCACGGCCTGGATGGCGACGTACATGGCCGGGGAGTTGAAGGTCTCAAACATGATCTGGGTCATCTTTTCCCTGTTGGCCTTAGGGTTGAGGGGAGCCTCAGTCAGGAGGACGGGGTGCTCCTCGGGCGCGACGCGCAGCTCGTTGTAGAAGGTGTGGTGCCAGATCTTCTCCATATCGTCCCAGTTGGTGATGATACCGTGCTCGATGGGGTACTTCAGGGTGAGGATACCTCTCTTGCTCTGGGCCTCGTCTCCTACGTAGGAGTCCTTCTGACCCATGCCCACCATGACGCCCTGATGACGGGGGCGACCCACGATGGACGGGAACACGGCGCGCGGCGCGTCGTCGCCGGCGAAACCGGCCTTGCACATGCCGGAGCCATTGTCTACTACGAGCGCGGCAACATCGTCGTCACACATGTTGGCGGTTGTGTTGGTTGTCGGGACGCGGGATGTTGACTCTACGGCAGCGAGACTGCGAGTGCGGAGAGGACGGCGCGGGAGGCTTATATATGCGCGGCCGCGCTGCGCTCGCGCCCATACAAGGCGCGCGCTCCTCCGCCCGCGACTCGCCGCTCGCCGTGCCGACCCCTGACCCTGGCGAGCAGGGGTGTCCAACTACCCCATCGACCACCCTCTAGGGTCGATGCTAGATCGATTTTAAGGTCTAAGGTCTTGAGCGCGCCCGCCGCCTTATCGGGCGCTCTGGACGCGCCGGTACGAAAGTACTGCGGGCGGTTGCGAGCCCTTTTTAGGATTTCCTGAGATTTATTCATCAATTTAATGGCCCTTTTTAAGCTCTTTCCTTTTAGGACCTTTTGGTATTTCTCAAAAACTTCGATTCTTGAAAAATAATCAAGATATCTGGGACTGATACGCGGGAAATCATTAGAGTAATGACAAGTACTGCGTTCAAGTTTGTTGAAACTCTTACCCACAATATTTACAAATAAATGCAAATATTCTCATGGGTAGGAATACAAACTCCTAATTTATATTAATTTCATAGGCCCTTTCAAATATCAGGTTTGTCTCATGTCTTTATAGATTTACAATTGCGTATAACTATGGATTACTTTCATTTGAAGTTGTCTCGCGAATGCATACAAATCGGAAGTGGTCGTTCAAGTGCATGCTCCTATTGGCAAGGGCCGATGTGTGCTATTGATCTATTGTCTATTGTTTACGATGTATTAATACAATCAGTTCAACGACGAAGTTCAGTGCGACAGATAAATTTAGCGACCATTCATTGATCACCCTCAATCAGATACCAATAACTATTCAACTAGATTTCTGATTGGTTCTCCACCTTGAAGCTATTGCTTAGATTTGAGTGCATTGCTGGTTTTGGTTTAGTGCGCTTGTTTAGTTCTCTCACACATCGAGCAGTGTCACGGTTGCATTGCGGGATAGCCGAGTGGCGAGGGGTAACGTGGTGCGGGCGGTGCATCGAGTGCATTGGCCGGCTATTCGCAGCAGGTGTGCTGTAAGAATAACATGCGTGGCTGAAGTATGTTAGATGGTCGTAGATCGAAGCTATTTTACAGGTGAGATGTTAATTATAGTTCGGGATTCTTGGGATGAATAGTAACGGACACAACAGGAATTCATAAGAATGTGGTATTTGTGTACCATGGTCAGTAGAAAACAAAGAATAATAAACAAACCTAAAAACTTGCATTATTTTATAATCTACGATCTACGAGTAATCACGCACTTTTAGAACACAATCTTGGTTTTATAAAAAAAAAATCTTTTCTATGGCACCGCTCCCAAAAACGACCACTATACAGCACTCTTTTTTGTATTTTTTTCTTGTACAGAATTTTTCGTACTATACAGGGTGTTACACCACCAACTGAAAACCTGGAACGGGGTGATTTAGTAGGCTATACTGAACAACTTTAACTATAATTAATATATTTAATCAAGAAATATAAAAAAAAATATCTTTTTCATACATTGACCGATTTCATACATCGATAACGACATTTTGTATGAAAGAGCCAAAATTTTTTTGGAGATTTCTGGGTTAGCTCCATAATAAAAGTTGTTCAGTGTAATCTACCAAATCAACCCGTTCAAGGATTTTAGTGGGTGGTGTAACATGCTGTATAATGACGTTAAGGCTTGGACCCACGATTTTTTTAGTCTTGCCCGTTAAAGGGTTAAATTACGTAAATATCATTTATTTCGGACTCGAGACCCATAGTTTGTTAGTAACAGCTTGCTAGTTTATCACAAACTTTTAAACCTTAAGTTCACATACATTGTTACGTAATTATTGATATTTATTAGTATTAACGTAAAAATATATCCGCGAACGTGTTTCACGATATGTGTCAAAGAAGTCAAATACTTACCTTCTTTTACCTACTTTCAACTGAAAAATAGTTAGTTTAAAAGCACTCTTGACATCCTTACATCATTTAATTTTTTAACAGTGTCGAGTAAGTCCAGTGACTAGCCAGGAGTTGTTGTGATCCCTTAAATAGTAGTTAGGACAAGGGGCGGCGCGACAGGTCGGGTCGTGTCGAGCGGCCTTATAAATAGTTGGGGGAAGCCGACACGTTGCGGGGCCACGAACCCAGCGGGCGCATGAGAGGAGCGAGGAGCGGGAGATGGCTTGTGTGAGGAACTGAGAAATATCTACGGACGTGGAAGCAGTGAAATAGGACAAAAATCTAGTGAAAATATCTTTTCCTTCGGTTTTTCACGGAAACGCGCGAATCCATATTGCTGTCAGAATAAACTTCCGTATCCATTTCACTGAAGCTAATTGAGACAGACAGATAGATTCGGCCGTTTCCGTGAAAATACGAAGAAAAAGGATTTTGCAATACATCAGTATGTGTTATGCGAACCTTAGCTTGCGCTAGGTGCATCAAACACGCTGAAGTTTTGAGTTTTTTGTAAACTGCAGCGCTTTTACCAAGGTCACCTTCCAGAAACTAGTTTTATGTCGTCTGGCACATGTTTAATACCTTGACAAAACACGTCGCTGTTTACAAGGTTATCCGACCACCGCGTATCTCGTGGCCCGCGGGGCGTGGCGGCGCTCGCTGCAAACTAGCGGAACCCTTCATTTGAACACGACTTCGAAAGGAACCCCGAATTATGTATACACTCGTGTCCTTGTAGGAAGCTGTTGCATTTAATGGCCGATAGTTTAGTCATAGTATTAGGAATATTGTTTAGTGCTGATAATACAACAATTTAGTTTTGGAATCATGGTTCCATTGCATCGAAGACATGCTTACATTTTGATAGAGTGCCTTACTGCATCATGTTGCATTAGGTACTTGTTTAGAGATGAGGGGTAAATCAAAGGTTAACTGGAAGACGAACAGGGATGTTTTCACCTTTGTACATATCGCTGCACGGAATACCTATAAGATAACATCAAACTTTGGTGTAGGTACGTATAATATACGATCTGAGATTTAAAATGGTAGGTACATCATACACCTATAACTTATATAACCTATTATTTGTGGTCAAAAAACTGTCACAATTAAGGTATACAATTCGTCAGGAGAATCCAAAAAAACTGTGTGGTTGACTTTTCATAGCAGTTGATGTCTTAGACACATATCATGAAATTCATGAAACACGTTCGTAGATTATATACATTTTAGTAATAAATATCAATAATTTTAACTAAAAATGTACACGAACTCAAGGTTTAAGTTTTTCAGTTGGTAATAGTAAAATAATAAAACAAAGATTATGTTCTTAAAGTACTTGATTATGGGATAATGCAAGGTTTTAGGTTTGTTTACATTTTTTGTTTTCTACTCACGAATGGTATAGAAGATATAGAAGCGCGCAAAGTGCAAAAATATGTATATCCTATTACTATGTATACGGTCGCTTATTATACCTACAATCTACATATTTTTGACACTCTGTCCGCATCTATGTTTTACCTTGATTGTGCCAGATTCGTATTTCACCACGGTGACAGGTGCGACAATTGTACAAAATACTCTTTCTATTGCCAGTGCCTGTGTCCATAGGCTACAGTTACCGCGTACCGTGATTTTGTTTGCTACCGATATAAAATATATTACAAAAACTTTAATAAATCAGCAGTTAATAGCTACTTACGGTTCCCGAGATACAGGCTCGGCCTAGGTCGGATATAGTAAAAGTGATATTTTCCTTTTGTCACACCTATCATCATGGTGAAATAGGAGCCTGGACCTAGTGGCAACTTTATCTAAATAGTAGCCCTACCATGAGATTTCGCTACGTTATTAACACGTTTACTTAAGAATACATTTGTCATCACCCCAACTCCTCCTGCGGGTGTCGTACCTAAGAGTCGACTAAGGCATTGAAGTGTCACTGACCATTATTTGATAAAAGATTGATGATGGGCAGCAGCGTCATCATAGTGTACACATTACTGCGATCGTCAATCCGCTTGCCCAGCGTGCTGATTATGGGCATTTTCCTCCTAATGCGTCTATACGCGGAGTTAATAGGAGAGGCCTACGTCCAGCAGTGGACTATCAAAGGCTGATGATGTGATGATGAAATAATGCCACCGTAGCTTAGGGTACGGCTACTGTCCCCTTAGTCCCCTAAGCAACACCAACAAATGACTGTCGCGTTGTCGTCTGTCGGCTGTCGACTGTCGGCTGTTTGCGACAATGCCGCCACGCGCCGCCCTAATTGGCCGCGGGTCCACAGATTTGCTCTCCGAGCCGACTAATAATGATTTGATTACCATCTATCAATCAATTAAATTGGCGGGAGAATGGCCCGCGATAATAGATTAGGTACACAATCTGATGGAAATAAAGTTGTAGCGAGTATTTTAATTGGCGTGAAAAATTATTGCTCTGCTCTTTGCTTCGTAAGGTTCGGTTATCTGAAAGATATGTCTAACAAAGTAAACAGCATAGGTAGGACTTATTTATCACATAAAATTTGCAAATTCGTATCGGCCCTTATCATTATTTGACTGCCATCGTAGCTCTAAACATTTATTTACTATAAGTTTAAATAACACAACATTTAAAATCAAATCACCATGAAACTAAAATTGAATAATTTGATACATACCACCGAAGCAAGTACAATATAGAGAAAGACGGAGAATGCATGATATAATGCTTTCTTCATGTGGTGTTCAATATGAAGGAAGCAGTTGTGATCTGATTTATAATCATACTGAACTTAAATTATGCTTTGATAGGGCTACTAATGCTACATAAGACTCGATTTCGATATAACATAGGTTAATATTTCTAAGAGAATTTACTAGTGACAGTTATTATATAGTATTTAATCACACCGTAGGTACACCACTCACCGTTTTGGCAACACTCGCCAAGGCCTCCATCTTTCATACAAACTTACAGCATTATCGCTACCATGAGATATCGCCATGACTTTAACGCGGACTCACTTTCCATCCATCTATTTAAATTTCTATCAATTTCATTGCAAGTTTGTGAAAAGTACTATACTTGCTTTGCCTGGAAACCAAACGTAGCAGGCTTTGTATATCTATTCAGCTCCGCTACGCTCGAATATACCTATGCAGCCTGCTAATTTTGGTTTCCCGGCGTCTGCAGCAATTTACCAGTTTAAAGCGACCGACAACTACATAGGCAAAGTACTATCACGCAAAAAAGGCACAGTGGTTGTCGAGTTGCGGAAAAAGCCCAGTAAAACTAACTAACTAGGCAAAGTACACTGCACCATTTAACCTTAACTTAATAACTGAATCTGGACAAACGACTTTCCCGACACGCGTCACTAAATCAATCGCAGCCAATAAAGACCGTAACGGGCTAACCAACTGAGCAACTAAGTCGCCGCACGCGCCGGCGCCATCACGCCTAACGAGGCGGCTAATGCGCACGCGGGCCTGGGACTATTGCATCCCTGTCACACTTGTGTATGAAACTACAAGTGCAAAAGAGAGGTAGCACGTTGTTCGCGGTAGCAACTTCATTAAGGATGCGAATCTGCACTAATAGATATAATGAATTGAATTTTGGTAGACTTTAACATATTCGCAATAAAGTTTAGTATTGCTAGCGATCCATTGACGTTGAATTTGAGCAATGGAACATGTTGCATAGGGTTGTTTTAATAATACTGTATAGTTAAAGGTCATTATTAGTGCTACCTAACTCTGGTACGGGTCAAGAAATGAAATCTCTGTCATTATCATTAGGCCAGCCGTACAGCTGTAAATTCTTACGAAAGTTATAGGGACGGGGCTATACTAAGGAATGAGATAGTGATATTCACCTCTCATTCCTTAGTATATCTTTCCCTATAATTTACGTAAGAACTTACAGGTGTACTAACAGTCTCACGGGACTAACATTTGATAGATTGTATTCATTGAATAATTTAGGGCGTCGATTGTAGGAAAACTTATAAGATTGTTCAAATTAAGGATTCAGTTAATGATAATTGATAAATATTTAAAAGAAATACATATATGACACTTGTAGCATTATAAATATATTACCTGCCTAACATTGTATATCTATGAAATGGCATTGAACATAAATATGTTGACAACTGTATTCAAATTCAAACCATTTTCCTGTAGTAATTAGTTCCGAAGTGTAGGCTATTTTATAAACGTGACTCTACCAACGTCGGTAAAAATAAATGAGATAACAAAAGCCTTGTCTTAGGCCAACGTTATAAAACAGAATGTTTTTTTTTTCAAGTAATCACCTCTATTTTATACTATATAAATTATAAATATTTTTATATATTTTTTTATGCTATAGGTGGCAAAGGAACAGACCATTCGCCTGATTGAAAGCAATTAACGTCCCCGATGGACACCCGCAACACCAGAGGCGTCGCAAATCCGTTGCCGGCCTTTAAGGTGGGAGTACGTGGGAGTACGCTCTTTTCTTGAAGGTTTGAAGGTCGTATCCGGAAACACCGCTTGCGACGTTCGTTCCAAAGTTTAGCTGTGCGAGGCAGGAAGTTACGGGAAAAGCACACAGTTGAGGACGATGAGTTATATGACATCTAATATTTATAATTCACAAAGATTTCTTTTTATAATGTTTTGTTTTGTGTCATGTTTTTTTATTAAATTTATTTTATATAACTAACAGTAGTAAATTAAATTGTAATTAGTTCATGTTGTATTTGTACAGATACATTTAAGTGATTCAATAAAAGCAATAACATTTATCTCTCTCCCTGTTAACTTAACTATTCTATAAACCTTATTGTATCCAACATTTATCACAATTTTCAAAGCTTTAAAAAAAATAGCTCAAACACTCCTACATATGCAGTCTGTGGTATCCGGTCTAGCTTGTCATTAACTTTTTTGTGTGCCAACATTGTCACATCGCTAAGCTCTGAAATGGAATTCGAGATCAAAAATGTAAACAAACTATGACAATGACATGACATTATTAAAGTCAATGTTAAAGTGACATTCCAGGGGTATAAAACTTTTTATTTTTTAACACCTTTATAAATTAACGTCGCATTTTGAGATGGGTTATTTATTTATTTATTTTATTTAATTTAATCTTTATTGCACAAAATAAAAATCATACAAAAGGCGGACTTAATGCTATGAAGCATTCTCTACCAGTCAACCATCGGGCAAAACAGAGAAACTGTGAGCGGTGCAAGAGAAGCTAATAAACAATTAACAAAATAACAACTGATCCAATACCTACTGACTACACTATTACATAGATAATAATATATACACTAATATATTATTATCTACGTAATAGTGGTTATTTATTTTATTTTATTTATTTGCACACTTACAAACTATCCTTACGGGTACTAAACCTAAGACAATGCTTGATGTTTAGGTGTAGATACACGAACGTCAAAGTATGTTCGATACACAAGTATATCATTAACATATTTTTGGACATGACTTAAAAAAACATAGGCTGTGTGTCCACGGTTCCTGATTACAAAAATAATACGTAGAAAAATTTGCTACAATGATGTAAATTATCAACATAATAGGTAATCAATGTTTGAAAATTAATTTCGTGTTAGGTACTTTAATCTTTAGGATAGTCGGGGAACAAATTCCAGTCTTCATCTATAGTTACAGTCGAATCCATTTCTATTAAAAAATTAAAATGATTGATTTGTAGGTAAAAATACTAAAATCTGTATTCATGTATTTTGTAATGCTAACTTTTAGGAGTTTTTATGAATTCATAAAAGAGTCATTTGAAGCACCATCATGTTTTGATTTTTTTCGGTACATTGTTATAACCGCGAACCAAATGTTTAAAACGTCTTATCATTGCCAGTAGTATAAATAAACTCCCTACATTTTATTAAGACTAGAGAAATATATCATTAAAAAAATAATGTATGATATTAAAAATTAGTGAAATATTTAAAAACTACACGTATCGTCAGTGACTGTAAATGCGCATTTTTTAAAAGTATTTCAATGATTTTAGATTACCCACCTCTCGCGATATTTTTTTTGTGGTGGTATCCCATTTGTTTACATTTTTGATCTCCAATTCGATTTCAGATCTTAGTCAATAAATATTGTTTTATTTATTCATTAATCAACAAATAGCATAACAATTATGTCAATTTTGTACAGAATTGTGTTTAAAGTGAAGTGTTATATCAATGTGATGCGCTGTAAGGTGTTTAGCTTCGAATTACTCTATGCAAAAGTTGCGCCGGCGGCGTTCGCTACGTACCGACTCTTGTTCATTGTTTAACCAAGTAAGATAACTATACTCCCAGGTATGTCCCTTTTCCTTATTTCACTACTTTAAGAGATATAATTGTAGGGTGATCTATTCACATTGTCGGAAATAATAGATCATAAATTTCCTTATAAACAAGTGACCTGTCATATCGTAATCATAATGGCGAAAATATTATTTCCGTTTTGTTTACTTCCGACTTGTGGATTATTTCCGGATAACCGTAGTCTAATCCCATAGATAAAGATTAGCATTATTTTTTTCTCTAAACGGAAGTTCACGGTTCACGAGCTACAGAAAGTTCGTTTTTTCTCTCATTTGAAATCTGCCTTGACAAGTGACAACAAATTGTTCTTTCTCCGATTAAAATTTGCTATATTCAATTATTTCGCGAGTGTTGTGCTACAAACAATGGGGAAAAGAAAACGAGAAAGAGAAAAGGATGAAGATTATATTAGGAAGAAAATCAAGAAACTTCAAGAAAAACTTCAATCGCAAACGCTACGAGCGTCCCCATCAAACTCTTCGCAACGTTCTCCATCACCATGCCCCGTAGAACAAAACGAGGATATTGAAACAAATGTAGATGCAGGTCTGTGTTTTCAATTTATTCCACATAAATGGAGCAGTACCTCTCATATACAAACCCTGACCTTGCCATGTGCTTTTTCGGAAAAATGGTGTTGTTATATACGATCTAGATAGCACTGATTTGGGCTGAGCGCTGTCACTTGAGCGGACAGACATGCAATTATTTCTTAATTATTATTTATAGGACAGGCGCTAACACTTGCGGTTAGACAATGTCCATTCAAACTTCAAATGCGCTAACACTTGCGGTTAGACAAACTTTCATTCTTATTACTATATCTTAACAATATATTTACAGAACTCATGGATGATGAACTCCCGGAGGAGATTCTAATGGCTCTGGGGTCGGAGGGACAAGAACAAACAGAAGTTGGCCAGCCTATCCGCTCAGAACTAGCTTCCAGATGGAAGAAGATTATGAATGACGGTCTGGGGAAAGAGTCCAGAGAGGCAATTGTGAAAAAATACCCTACTCCAGCAAATTTTCCTGGTGCGGTAGCCCCAATCATAAATGCTGAAATCATGCCAACTCTCTCAGAGCCTTCAGTGAAGAGAGACAAACGCATTGTAGTTCGACAAACCCTTACAGGTAAATTAATGTCCTGCCTAGGGAAATCCCTAACTAACATCTTAAAGGGTAACATAAACACGAAAATGCTTGTAGAAGAAATTAATGATGCAGCAAAACTAGCTGCAGAAATCCATTTTCAAGACTCCGCATCTAGAAAATTCTTTTGTCTAGCTGGTGCTTCTAAAACAATACAGGATGCAGTCCGAGATCAAAAAATAGACAAATTTCTGTTTGGAGAAGACTGTGCCGAAAAAATTAAAGCCGCACAAACTATTCAAAAAACAAGTCACACTATCAAGAACAGCACAGAGAAGGAGAAGAAGCAACAGAAACAACCAACCTCCACCAAATTTAAACAGTTAAACTGGAGGGGCCCTCCGCAGGTCGACCAACAAGCACATCGGGCTCGTGGGGGGCCACATCATCGACAACCAAGGAAACACTACCAGTACCAGCCTCACAGGAGGGAGAGACACAACACCTACAAGCAGAAGTCCAGATACCACAAATAGAGGCACATGCAGGTAGACTACAACACTATATAAATAACTGGCTTGAAATTACTCATGACCCTGTCATTATGAAATGGCTAGAGGGTTATGAGATTCCGTTTCATACAACACCCCCACCCTATGAAGCAATTCAAAGGGAGTGGCATGGGAAAGAAAAAGAAAACATATTCCTTGAAATTGAGAAATTAGTTAAACTTGGTGCTGTTTCTAAATGTTCCCCAGACCCTGACCAATTTACATCTCCAATCTTCTTAGTACCGAAGCCCAATGGTTCATATAGATTTATACTAAATCTAAAAAGGCTAAATGAATATGTAATCACACATCATTTCAAATTAGAAGATATTAGAACTGCATGCAAATTGATTTCAGAAAACTGTTTTATGGGCTCGATTGATTTGTCTGTTGTTTGAGGCCTACCTTTCACTGCCTATAGCAGAGTGCCATAGGAAGTATTTAAGGTTCAACTTCAACGGACAGCTCTATCAGTTCAATGCATTACCTTATGGCTTATCCTGTGCTCCATATGTTTTTACTAAATTAATAAAACCAATCAGTACCTACCTTAGACAACAAAATATTATACTTACATCTTACTTAGATGATAGCATTTATTTTAATAAGTCATATAATGGATGTGTACAGGACATTAATACAGCTTGCAAATTATTTCATGACTTAGGATTTGTAATTAATTTTGAGAAAAGTATTGTTATACCTAGCCAGAGATGCAAGTACCTGGGATTTATTTTAGATTCAACAAATCTCTCTTTATCTGTTCCAGAGAAAAAACAGCTTAATATCTTAGAAATGATCCATCAGTTCACTTGTAAAAGAAAATGCACAATTAGGGAATTCTCCCAATTACTAGGAAAACTTAACTCCATTTGTCCAGCTGTCCCATATGGCTGGGTATATACTAAATTATTAGAAAGAGAAAAATACCTTGCATTAGTACAATATAAAGATAAATACGAAGCTGTGATGAATATTAAAAATATTGTATATTTAGAACTACATTGGTGGACAATGAATATTCAAAAATTTAATTTAATAAAACACCACAATTTTTGTATTGAAATTCATACAGATGCTTCAAAAACTGGCTGGGGAGCTGTTTGTGCTTCTAAACGAACATCTGGATCGTGGTCAAAAATTGAACAAGAAAGCCACATAAATTTCCTAGAAATAAAAGCTGCCTTTTTAGGATTACAGTGCTTTGCTAAACATGATTGTGAAATACTGTTAAGAGTTGATAATACCACTGCTGTGGCATACATCAATAAAATGGGGGGCATCCAGTTTCCTCATCTAAACCAAATTACTAGAAAATTATGGAATTGGTGCGAGGACAGGAACATATGGGTATTCGCTTCATATATTAACACCAAAGATAACTTTGAGGCTGATGAGGAATCCCGAAAAATAAATATTGAATGGGCTCTTTCTGAAAAAGCCTTTGAAAAAATTGTTAACAGTTATGGCCACCCAGAAATAGATTTATTTGCATCTAGGATTAATAATAAGTGCCCCAAATTCATTTCTTGGAAACCTGACCCTGAAGCTGTTACTGTAGATGCTTTTACGGTCAGTTGGAAAAACATATTTTTTTATGCGTTTCCCCCCTTTTCTTTACTGCTGAAATGTTTACAAAAAATAAAGAGCGAAAAGGCTGAAGGTATTCTCGTATTCCCATACTGGCCCTCCCAAGCATGGTTTCCTCTTCTACAATCACTATTAATTAAAGAACCCTTAATATTCAAGCCTAACAAAAAATTATTGTCATCTCCTTTCAGAGACATCCATCCTTTACATCACCAACTTACCCTGGCTGCCGGGCTGCTCTCAGCGAGGCATATGATAGAAGAGGAACACCAAGAGCAGCAATTCAGATAATGCTTAACTCTCTTTCAAATAATACTCTTAAACAATATGATAGTTCTTTAAAACAATGGTGGTTATTTTGTGTAAAACAAAACATTGATGCATTTCAGGCTTCGGTCCCTTATATCCTAAAATTTTTATCCGAACGTTTTGAAGCAGGAGCCTCTTATGGTACAATCAATAGTACTAGATCAGCTCTATCTCTGCTCATTGGGCCTAGAATAGGAACAGATGATAGGATCAAAAGGTTCCTTAAGGGTGTATTCCGAATAAAACCACCAAAGCCTAAATATCACATTACATGGGATCCCAGTATTGTCTTAAACTACTTAAAAGGGCTGTACCCCAATGAAGTCCTATGTCTAGAGCAGCTGACAAATAAGGTTGCAATGTTGCTTGCCCTGACTTCAGGACATAGAGTTCAGACTTTATCATTAATTAAGATTAAGAATATTAAATTTATGGATGAAGGTATGCAAATATTTATACCAGATATAATAAAAACCTCAAGCAAAAATAGTAAACAGCCATTATTATGTTTAAAAACATTCAAAAGTAAAATTGAAATCTGTCCTGTAACTACTTTAAATTCTTATATCAAAAGAACACAATCCTTAAGAAACACAGATAACCTCTTCATTACATATAAAAAGCCTCATCATGCAGCTTCAACACAGACTATAAGTCGGTGGATAAAAAATGTGCTTAAGGAAGCGGGTATAGACATTACCATCTTTACAGCCCACAGTACTAGACATGCCAGCACATCAGCCGCAAACAGATCTGGTGTATCTATAGACCTCATCCAAAAAACAGCTGGATGGTCACAAAACTCCCTTTGCTTTGCTAAGCATTATAACAGACCAGTTTCGCAGGATCTCTCAAACTTTAGTAATGCCATATGTAATTTAGCTTCTGACTAAGTTTGTGTAATTATTAATTACAATGTTATATGTATATTGTTATTGATCTGATTAGTGATCATAATAATTTATGATGCTTAATTCGCAAGTTTGTTTTAATAAAAAACTTTTGATTACTTCTAAATATTGTATGATTATGGGATACCCCCATTTGCCAGAATTTCATTTGCCATAATTTTATTTGCCATCCTATTCAACACACATAATATTGTTTCTCATAACATCTTATGCCATACTTATTGTTTACTATATTAATCATTTGCCAGAAACTTTGTTTCCCATTAAGTCAATTTTCATAATGTCATTTGTCAGAATCATCGAAATCCGTTATTATCACATGCTACAACATCGTTTGTCATCCAAATTAGCTACCAGAAAAGACAATTTCCATAATGTTTTTTGTCAGAATCATCGGAATTCGTAAATATTACATGCCATAACATAACTTGTCATCCAAATGACCCTCCACAAAGTTAAACTGCAATTAAAAAGTAGGTTAGGTTAGTATTCTGGGTGCCTGTGGTGTCGCATAACGTCGTCCTAAATTTTTTGGCCGAGAATATTTGTCATAATGTTAAATGGCATCCTACTCGTTTAGCCTACTTAATTTTGTGCATACACAGTGCTAGGTTAATGGTTTAAAAATATGTTCCAGTAATAAACCAGGGCAAAACCAACTTGGATTGGTTAGGTTTCTAGGGTAGGGCGGAGTTAAAAGCGTTGACTAAAAAATACTTAAGTATTTTTAATTCATTGTTTCCGCATCCTCATTTTTGTAAAACTAAAAATGGGGGGACGGGGGGGCGGAGCCCCCCACAAGGGGGGCTCGGGGGGCGAAGCCCCCCGCATTAAAAAAGAACATATTGTAGTTCCCCCACCCTAACCTGGATAGGTTCGTTAGGTACCTTTCATCCCTTAGAGCAGAAATAGAAGCCCCGCGCAGCGGGGCTTCGTCGACCGGATCCCAGAAGCCCGTTTTTTTCAAACGCTTGTAACTTTTAATAATATAGCTAGTACTTATTTGAAAAAACTGATAATTATTGATGGCGTTTGAATATTCCATTAAATAATATTATTGCACTTAATAATATGGCCAACAATTAATATGGCAACAAATTGCTTCTGGCATTTGAATATTCTATTAAACCATATTATTGCACTTAATAATATGGAAAAGAAATAGGATGGCATTGTATGATTATGGAAGGTAATATTCGGGTAAACAAGCAGTATGTCATACAATTTTTATGGTAAACAAATCATTCGGGCAAATGAAATTCGGGCAAGTTAGATTCGGGCATATGAATATTATGTTAAATAACTGTCGGGCAATCAATAGACAACCCAATAAGGTTTATACAATAGTTAAATTAACAGGGAGAGAGAATCATGTTATTAAGATAGAACTTCACTTAAGGTAAGTTCGTTTAATCTTATAATTATAGTCAAATTATTTCATAAAATAATTGTATTTATTCAACATAAACTTGAACAAAGTTAACAGTAATTAACAGTTTACCTTAGAGCAATCAGAGCTTGACATTCATCCCGTAATAGCAACAATTAATACAATAAAATTAGCCGCGTGTCGGTCTGTTTGCAGCCGCCGTTCCCACGAATCCCACGGCTGTTGGCAGGTCGGGGGACATTATTGAGGGACTTAATGAAAATATTGTGTCGCGAGGGGCGACATCTGTGTAGATAGACTGGTAGAAATGCTTTAGTGATTTTGTGATGGGTTGAGTAAAACCTTTGTTTAAGTCGAATTTTGCTTAAGTAACTTTTTAATGGGACAAAAGTAGGGAGGTAACAAAATAAAAGTGAGTATTACCAAGGTTAAAGCTGTTTGATAATGTGAAGGATATTCTAAATTGTACATGTAGGTAATATAAAACGAAATAATTCGGCAATTTTTATTGAATCTATTTGAAACAATAGGAGTATTTAAAGTAAGAATAGTATAATCTAAGATATCCTTATTTTCTGGCTAGAAAACAACAGAATCAAAGGGTCTTAAATTAGCTAATATTGTTTTTTTCCTGTTGTACTATCCTATATGGCCGAAACTGTACCTCCGGAATCAATTGCTGAGATATTTCCTAATTATTTTTGTAGGTCATGCCGTCCTCCGCGTTTACTATGAATTATCCTCATAAGGAATCAGTCACCAAACAACCCCTATTAGTAATATCCAATAAGAGACATGTCGTTACAATAAGCTCGTGACATTTTCCATCGACCGCCGCGGGGACCAATATGACCGGATTAGGCCTCCGCCGCCGCCGCCGCCGCTGTCGCTGCTTATTTAACGAATGTTTGTTGAGCGCCATCCATTGCTGTTGGGATAGTACGGGGAGCCAATCGATTATAAATTAAATCTTCATTATGTCGGTAAATCGCTACTAATTTGAAAAGTTCATTCTTGCACTGTTTACGGAACTTTAAAGTAAACTTTGAAATTGAACGATTGCATTTTTCCCAATCTGTGTCGCCAGATTTGGAGAGACTCTTAAATGGATAGCCAAGTTGCCAATCGCTAACGCTTAGCAGCGTATCGTAGTTTTTCCTCTCTGTCACTCTTTCATATTAGTGCGACAAAGACAGTTAGCTGTCTTTCGTTTACGATTGACGATTAAGGGTTAGCGATTGGCAACTTGTCGAAGCACCAAGGGCTTATACAACATTTTAAAAAGCTTAAGCCACCAAAAATATAGCGCAACTCGCACCACATTTTCTTGTAATGCGAATGACTTGCTAGGTACTTGTGTCGAAAGAAAAGTTACATAGTTGTTCATCTACTTCTATCTAAAAAAATCAAGGAATCATATTCCATTTGACTTTTAAAATAGACATGTAAATATTTTATAAATCTGTTTGTGATCAGCATAACCTATATATTTGTATTTTCTAGTATCATCTGTAGTGTTTTCGACTCTAACTATAGAGTCGACTCTATTGAGCCACCTGTTTGATACTCAGCAGGCCTGAGCAAGTAATTTCGATCACCCGTCTCCGTCACACCACTAATACCTTTGTTGGAGTGAAACAAATGCTCGAAATTAACGAAATTCAAATTCTATCGGACCAGAGAGCCTACCGCGAACATAGCTTGACGAATAGCCTGTCACAGTCACATTTATATACGAATTGACAAGTGCGAAGAGACAACACGTCGATCGTTCGCCGTGGCCTCCATCTCCAGGTTCCAAACTAGAGCTTTCAATTCGAATATTCGAAAACTTGGTGGTTTCAGTATTCGAATAATACGACATGAGATATTCGATTATACGCTTTTTTTATTACCCAAAAAACACAATAGGTACCTATAGACAATAGAAAACACCGATTACAAAGTTTTAATTCGAATTTGGCATCAATTACGTAATATATTGTTTTAGAAAACGATTTATTGACGAATTTTCATGACATTTTATTCTAGTAAAACAAGGTTTTCCTAAAACTGACAGTTAGGATGTATCTGTAATATAATAATCTGTAATTATCTTTGTCAGTTACTGCAAGATAACATGTCTTATTGAAATATTTCACGTACCTAAATATGCAAATCAAAGTAATTTTACCCGCAATTTTAACTTTTTATGTTATCTTCCCGTAAGTGTCGTAAGAGTCGACTTAAGGGATTCGAAGTGTTACTGACTATAGATTTATTTAAGATTGATGATGGGCAGCAGCATGATCATTAGCGGAGTGGACACATTACTGCAATCGCCAACCCGCTTGCCCAGCGTGGTGAATATGGGTATTTACCTCCTTATGCGTCCGTACATACGCTTAGATAATAGGAGAGGCCTTTTTCCAGCAGTGGACTGAATATTCGATTCATCATCATCATCATCACCATCAGCCATAAGGCCATAAGCCCTCCCCTCTGGACCTCTACATGTACCGGTTGGATGCGACCTGCATCCAGCGTGTCCCGGCGACCTTCATAAGGTCGTCTGTCCATCTTGAATAGAATAGAATAGAACGTCCTACGCCATTATTCGATTATTGATTAGAATATCACAAAAAAAACGAATATTCGAATACCCGAAAGTTTCGAATATTTGCAAGTCCCAGCACGAGTTAGTAACGGAGCGTAAATCCTCGTACGCGGTGTTGTGAAAGCGAACACCGGCTATTCGCGGCGCCGCCCGCGCACCCGCGCCCGCACGCCCACGCGCGGCACACTGACACACTGCGGCTTCCAGTTTAGGGAACCCAAGGCTCTATCCTAATTAGATCATTATAATAATAATAAATATTCTTTATTGCACACCTCGAACAAAACAAAAACCAAAACAAAGATGACATAGAAATAGACAGAGGTTAAACAAAAGGCGGTCTTATCGTTATCTTCCCCATGTCCAGCCATAATACTATCTTCTTCTTAGTCGTCCCTCATGGCTGAGGATCGTGACCATATGCAACTGTCCTCCATGCAGTCCGGTTCTTTGCTAAGTGGACCGCTTCGTAGAGACTACACTTTGCAGCCCTCTTGACAACGTCGCTCCAACGTACTGGTATCTTCCCTCTACTGCGTTTGCCTTCCATACAATACTATATACATATAATACTATAGCTATAGCATAATACTATAGCTTGATAAGTTCGTGTGTGACACTCTCTATACATACCTATTAGTACACACATCACATTATATCATCAGCCTATCTCAGTCCACTGCTGGACGTAGGCCTCTCCTATGAACTATGTCTACGCATTACATAGATTTTATACCCTTTATGGCCTTTATTTGTTTAGCTCAATGACGCATTAGGAGATAAATACCCATAATTGCCACGCTGGGCAAGCGGATTGGCGATCGCAGTAATGTATCCAATATGATGATGCTGCTGCCCATCATCAACCTTCTATCAAGGATTGGTCAATGACACTTAAATCCCTTAGTTAAACCCCTTAAATCCCTTAACGACACCCGCGGGAAGAGTTGTGGTGGTGACAAATGTATTTTTGCTGCCGCCTCCACACGGTCAACTAAGGAATTTGTCAAGACAACAACTAAGCTTACGCCGTGCCCTTATAATTTAATGATAATAATTTTAATATTAATAATTTAGTAATAAATTTCTTTGCCATTAAAAGTTGTGGTACAGCAACTGTTGAAATATAAATAATAGACTGGACTGTTTGAAGATTCATACAAAATTAATATCCAAAATTTGTCTTAAATGTTACTTTCTTTCCAGGAAATAAAGTTGGTTTATCTGTCGGAAAATTTTACGGGAAATTTAATTTTTTCAACCAAGACTACAAGTGAAAGTGGAATTATTCTTCGCTGCCTGACGTTAAGGTCTTTCAAAAGATATACCATAAAACATCGAAAATCTATATCTCTCTATTACAACGGTTACGCCTTATATTATATTAGAGCCGTAAAGACAGATTCTCGAAATATAAGTACAATTTGAGGTGTTTGCGGTAGGTCGTGTCTAGGAAATCCTTAGGCTTGCCTTGGATAGGACATGTTGTCGACTGGACACGGGGACGATTGTAGATACTGTGGGCTTACCGCGAACTTCGAACTTCACAAATCTCGAACATTTCGTCTTTGTCACTCCAGCAAAGGAGATATTAGTATGACAGAAACGTGTGCTCGAAATTCGCGAACTTCGAAGATCGTGGTAGGTCTACTGATTTATTTCCGAAGGAATCTATGACCTTAAAAAAGAGAGAGACGATTCTAATAATAGGCACACAATATTCTTATACATTTTCTCCAACAAGATTACAATACCATAAAATACAAGGGCAGTATTTGTGTTGTGTAAATTTTTACTTGTACTTAGAGTAGTTCTGGCCAGGCAGAGACATACTTGCCCCGCGATGTGAGCAGAATATCTCACTTACGGCCACGAGCGACGTAGGTACTGGCTACTACCCGTAGTAGTACTATTACTATTGAATTATAGTCTAGTGGCGTTATTAATAATATATCATTCAAATTCAAATTATTTATTTGTAAACATAGGTATCAATGTTGGTACAAAATTATATGAGAGCTCTATGCTTCGCCGATAGGCATACATCATAAATGTCTCATAAATCTAAAATAAGATTGAAAATGATTAGTCTTTATTTACCGCTTACATAATTTGTGTTTGTAAGAAAGGAGCTAAATTACCGGAAGCTTTTTACGTTTTATACATTTTAGAGATTGATTGGTACCAAAACAAATATGCGAGCTCAAATCCTACACTAAATCTAAAATCATTCTGAGTGACTCAATACTAGCGGTAGTAGCCAATTCGGCGTTCCCAGTTGTTGTCGATTCCTTATAAAGCTTACTCGAGTCATTGACTCACATGGACGTAACCGGCGCGTACGCATTACACAACTCCCGAAAATACACGTGCTCAATCGGGCAGACGGAGACGGCTGTCTTGACTTACGCGAGCGAGCAGGACGGAGCTTCTGCAGGCGATACCATTTCAGGAGTTCTCGAATATAAAGGACCTATGTGACTGAGTTCTGCCGTCGAGCTGATACAAGCTGTATTACATCTCGATAAGGTTTTGTGTCCTTTGAGGGTAGTCGAGTTATTCCTGTGTTTACTGAAAGCGCGGCAACAAATTTCATTTTAACCGCTGAAAGTTTAGAGTGCAATTTAAATACGGGGCGGGGACTCCTCAATGAAAGGCCTTTTTGACCTTTGCAATTTGCGCGGCTGGAATATAACTCGAGATTAATTCTTTTCGAGATGCCACTTGAGCGGTGATTCATTCGTGTTGGGGGTATTTAGTCGTTTCAATCATCTCACAAGTACGTAGGAAGACCTTTAAATAGGTACAGGCTGCAAATAACCCATGGACTTGTTTTCGTGCAGTTCGCCAAGAAAATCTAACTATTGGACCAAATTTGGGCAGTAGAAATGAGAGTCAAAAAGTAGCAGACTACTTTTTTGCTGGTTGTACTATAAATATTAATATGCACTTTGTTAAAGTAGTAAGGTCAAAATGTGGTACATCTAATAGTACATACATACTTTAAAGTACTTAAACAGTACAATCAAACAGAAGCACATTATATACGGCAAAAATTAGTATTAGGATAGTTATGTGAATATAATTATTTTGGTCCCTAATCCCAAACCGCGTCGACTGAATGAACTTGCACCTCCATTTCTTACTCCGGTAGGAGAACGACCGAGATTTAATAAAATTTTCAACACAAGTTTTCAAATGTCTGGTTACTGTTGTTAGGGTATTGTTTACCGCCATGAATGAGGTACAGTCGCCATCAAATATATCAACGATGCCATGGTCATAAATGTTTGAATACGTACTCTAATGCCATAGAGTCCTGATCAGCAAATCGTACGATTTCCAGCATTTTTGGTGCAATGTAGTTCAATTAAGGGATGTTTTTATTTTATTTATTAAGGAATTCCAACAGCTATGCAATAACACAATAATAATAAGGTGTAAGTTATTTATAGGGAGATAGTGAGTTAAGCTTCGTTATTGTCTTACGACGTATTATTATTCGTTTCAACTTAAACTGACCCTTGGATTCCTTTAACTTAACTTCTAGGGTTTTTGGTGAGATGTAGTTGAGTTAAAGGAATCCAGGGGTCAATTTTTAGCTGAAACGTGTCATACATACCATAACACGTTGTAACACAAAAATGAACCTTAACTCGCTATCTACTTTCGAATAACTTACGTTCACATCCCTTAATTGAACTACACTGCACAAAATGCTGGAAATCGTACGATGTCTGCTGTTCAGATAATTGTGAGCACCCTGACCGTTCCGGTATATCTGATGGCGCCTGTAGATAAATTTCGCCCATTTGAAATACTATCTATCTATAGTATCACTTAATCTCTCCTACAGAGTAGGTATTGAGTACACCTACTGTTTAGTTTAGCTATAGAGTAGCAGGTAGAAACCAACAAGTTTAAGTGTATTTATAATTTTAGCAATTGGTGCATGTGTTACTGTGTATCTATTTGTGTTCTTACTTCCATCAAAATATTAAGGTAAAAGTACGAGTGGTCGATGCTCAACTTACAGTTAATATCAAAGTTATAAAGGTTAAATTTGGACAAACGAAGATTTTTCGATATTTGCTGAATTTAAACTTTATCAGTTTGATATCAACGTTAAAACTTCGAGAACTGGATGTTTAGCCAAGTTGCCAATCGCTAACGCTTAGTAGCGTCGTAGTTTTCCCTCTCTGTCACTCTTTCATATTAGTGCGACAAAGACAGTATGCTGCCTTTCGTTTACAACTGACGATTAAGCGATAGCGATTGGCAACTTGTCTAAGCACCCTGGTACCTTACGTAGCGTTAAAACTATAGAGCCAATTATGGTAGATAATGACGATGTTGCCAAACGATTATATTTGTATTTCGGGTATTTATTACTTTTTACTAGATTTCGATACAATCAAAGGTAATCAGTCGGGTTCAAAATTTATTAGAATGAGATTTATTCGTCTTTCGTATCGTATCGACATCATATAATGAGAATCTGAAGCCTAATTTATTTTCCTTCTGAACCTGAAGATGTTTAAATTTTCAAACTATGCAGAACTATGTAACCTAAAGGGTAGAGTCATGAAAACATAGTGTAAGTTGTAGTTCTATTGACAAATGTATTCATTCATTATAGATACAGAAAATATGGGATTGTAACCTCATAAAGCTCCCAAACTATACATTATAATTTTGTTTTCTTTCCTAGGCTAAAACAGGCGATTCAACAAAATCTAGTCTATCAAATCTATTCGTGAAGAGCACTGAAAACAGTGTTTTTACAGCGCACACAGACGCCGCGAACCGCGGAATACAATTTATAACACCGCAGGTAAAGAGAAAATTAAAACTGCCCCCGCGCGCCATTCCCGCCTTTATTCCCTCCGCCATTGAGACTATTTCTTGTTGCAACACTTATCTTGAAGTTGGTCAGGAAGACGTGGGGGAATATGCACCGTATTGGGAGGGGACAGGGTGGAGAGTCGGCCGGCAGCGAGCGACGGGAGATATTAATAGAATGTTGCAAAATGCGCACGAGAGGGCTTATTTGGTGAGAGTCTGAAGCGGCTCGCGGTGTAGTATGGGAGTAAATTAGTTATTAATTAGAAATAATTATTATTTGATTCGTTGTGTAGTTAAGTAAAATGTAAGATAGACAAAAACATCTCAAATGTCTTAATTACATACGGTGTATGGTAACACACTGTATGCTTTTACGAAAATGGGTAATAACACGCATTACTGAGAAATTGGCAATTGTTTTCAAGTATTAAGAGTTGGCAAATATTTAAATTAACTAAACAATTAATTTAATTTCCTCCAAACGAACAATGTAACTCGTGTACTGCTTAGTTATCAAACGCTTTGAGTGGCTGCGGACTGTCATTGTCAAGTGCTAATTTTTTAACGATTTATTTTAAAATACATACATTGCTACTCACTGAAATTTTCTTATAAAATTAATTACGTTTAAATTTATATTTTTTAATCAAATAGATAATGCTCAAGGTTTGGCTAAAATTCTACATCTCAATCCTCGGTTTCAATAAAAGCCAACACGATGTTGACACACTGTATATCAATTAAGTATATTTAAATGAAAATATGAATGGAAGCATTAGATGAGTCATGCTTTTATGAATCTTAGAAAAGAGAACAAATCACTATATCTGACAAGACATAAAATTGCGGCCTTAGATCAGTAAACCACTGCATTTCCAATTAAACTATCAAAGCTTTCTATTTGGAATAATGATGTCGAAATTAAGAAAGCAATTATTGTATAAATTGTTATTTATATTCATGTTCGGAAGTACAGATAACTTATTGATTATTATTTTTTTTTGTATTGTATCGTTAAGTTTAGATTTAAGAATTTTGTTTTTGTTATATTTTTGTGGGATTAAGGTTTACAAGTTGTGAGTTTAAAATAATATGATGTTAGTTACATCATGTTCATGACTTGGTTCTTCTTATAATATGATTAATAATGGAGGAACTATATGTCTGCTCCCCTATCAGACCGCGAGCCGCTGAAATTCTCGGGACTCTAAATAAGGTGCCGCAAGACGTTAACTACAGCTGAGCACGTCCAGAATACTGTGACCCCTCCTCCTCAGCCGACACCGTACCACCAAGGGTCTTTGTGGCTGGACAACGTATCCAGTTATAGTAGAGCTGTGGGGAGTAGTAGCGGAGTATGGGTGGAGGGGTCAGGTCCGCTGGCTGGCTGTGTATGGAGTGCGCGTGGGCACGTCTGGCATGCGTGTGTGGGTGCCGGCCCGGTGCTGTGGGAATAAACTGGGGTTAATTAACCATAGTTAGTAAATTCGGCGACAAAGGTGCAGGTGAATTTCGTTCGAAATGCACGTTTAATTGTTATTGAAAATAATATCATTGTCTTGTGTTATGCTTTTATATTTTTTCTGTAGAGTTTTGATTTGGAACTTCTATCGTTAAGTAATATAAGTTTTTTTCTACGAAATTTTTTATCTATGACAGAATATCGCGAATTTAATTATTTTTCGCTTTGTTTAACTGGCGATAAACAAGCATTGAAGGTTTCTGAAAATAGTAATGACATTTTAATATTTAGCTTAGTTTTTCCACAATAATTTGTGAACGTCGATGGATTATCTTAGTGATAATTGACATCTGAATTTTTTAAACCTGTTTGAGTCAAGGTCCGTGAATTCAGATCATGAATTTGAATTATGAACCTAGATTCTGATTCAGTTTGTGCAACCTAGGAAGGCCAGCGTTAACCCTGCGTTTGAATCATTTACGGCTGCAAGTAATTGCTACAAGAGATGCAGATATTTGCTACTCACTCTTAGCGTTCAAACCAAAAGAGCATTCGCTGTTCTATACCCCGTTCTATGAAATCAACCAATCACGTTTTGTGTAACGATCGAATTTCGTAGAGTGGGGGATTAGAATAGCGAATGCTCTTTTGGTTTGAACGCACTTTTACATGTAGTTGCGACTCAAAACTTGCAGAAATAACTTGAAAGTGTAAATTCGACTTTAATCTTTAGACTTTACTCTCGGTCTTACCGCGAACTACGAAACCCGCAAATTTCGGGGATTTTTCTCTGTCACTCTAATAACGCTTTCGTCGACAGATAGAAATAAATCCCCGAACTTCAATGTTCGCGGTAATAGGCCAGGGGGCACGCCATAAAGCGTTGGACCGCTCGCTGTAATTCCCGTTAGAATGCTTGGCCATGCTAAACTGTATCTGCGGTTCTTTTTTGTATTTATTAGCTTAACAACAAATTAGCATTCAAATTTACGAGTACATGTGAACAGTGAATATTGTTAATTAACATTTTAATATATCCACAGCACAGGTTTCGTTCAATAACATAGCAAACATCATTTTATTAGATTTTTTTTCTCATTTCTCTATGTTGTGATTTTTGAGTATGTTACGAATAAACTAATTTCTATTTCTAACAGTATCGGCCAGATAAATGTTGTCCTTTCCTTTTTTCCTAAAAGAATGGTGATAATTGTTACTAGGAATATTTTATCTGGGGATATTTTACCCAACTATAAAGATAACTAAACGGTGGTTAAGGTCACGAGTTAAACGTCAGTTAGGCGGCCGCTGCCCCGGCCCTGCGCGCGCGCCGCTTTCAGCTGTTTCAGCGCAGCGCACACGCGGCGCGGCCACGCTGCGGGGAGGTAGTGTAGGGACGCCGACAATCTAGTGATACATTCGTTTGTTCTAAGTCTAGTGATGTTCGTTACGAACGTGTTAGTTTGTTTACGGTTCTGTTTCCGTAGGTTTGCGCGATGGCGTTCAGTGGTTTGATAAACCGGTCCTGGGAATGAACCGAAGCTAGAGAATTATTCAGATCGATCGTGTTAGAAAACTGGTGAAATAATCTTGTACACACTTAGTTACATAAAACTTGTGGCTAGCTTCTCTAAATGTCGTGGATGGTGGTTTTCGGAATTACCTAAGGGTTAAATCCTTGTCAGAACATAATTTAGTCAAACTTGTTAAAACATTTGTCAAAGATACCTATTGTACATACTTAAATCAAAAATATGTTTTCGTAGCTTTCTTTAATAGTGTTCATAAATAGTGGTTTACGAAATACCTACGGCTCTTCTCAAAATACAATTCAGTTAAATATTTACTATTAATAGAAACCTACAAAGAAGCGTTTTGAATAAACCGCAGTATATTCGAAAGATGGCGTTTATTTATAGTAGTTTTTGGGTGTAGCGCCAACTCCATGTAAGGTGTTTTGAACTTATTTAGCAATGCTCGTCGCTAACCCTAATGCTTGGCATATACTATGTATCGTACAATCTGATGTTGTTGCAATAAAATCGACAAATGAATGTCATCTATTGGGCCGTTAGGTGTTGAGCGTTGGTACGGGTTCGTTTATCAAGTTAGTGTTGGTCAAAGATGCGTTGATTTAAACTATTGTTTGAAATCAGCATTACGATACAGTTTTTGATCAACAGCAAATAAGGGATACATATTGTAAAAGTCTGCCTGAAAATCAGCGTTGTACGAGTAGTAAACACTGTGCAACATTATGCTGAGGCAAGCTCCTATTTAGCATCCATGGAACTATTATAGTATATGTTAATATTTAGGTTAATTTTAAAATAGTTTTCTTTTTCTTTTGTCCTACTCTGTATCGTGATTTTTTTGTGATGCTAAATAAAAACTTTCTATGTCTATGTATGTCTATGTCTATACAAATTAGGTACATATGACTAGCAGATATAGATACTATGTGAAACTTGCTTAGGCTTCCCGAAACACGCCGCGCAACTTGTGTATGCTAATAATATATAATTAATCAATTATCGTCCTGGTTATGATAGCACCATCTAGTTCAGTTTATAAGATCTGTGGTTTCTAACCGTCTCGTCTAAATGCCTGAAGCCAGAGGATTTGTGACCTGTAGACCTCGCGGCTTGTTCTCTTCACAAATCTTTGAAAAATTACCCTACACTCTCTGAAATTGCCACAACTCTGAATACCCCAATACTCGACATTTAAAAATATTTTTTTTTACACACTGCTGTCAATTTAATTGCTATGAAATTATGATTACAAATGTGAATGATTCGGGCTGTGTCGGGAATTGCTGCATCTACAAAAAAATCCTACTTAGATGTGTAATTATTAAATACCACATATAATTTCACTAGAATCAACAAAAAACAAACAGACTGACATATCAAAACATTTTGAACCAAGCTGAAGAGAAAATGCAAACCCTTCTTGCAGCTTTTGGCCGATACGACTTATCGACACGCGTTTTCTCTTGTTGACTAATTAGTCAATTTGGCATGTACACTCGTTCCCCGCTACGCTAACGAGTCTAATGACTAATGTAACTAATTCCATTACGCTGTAAACTTCGTGCCACACGTGTTTGTTTGTTACAATGCGAGTGCCAAGAACTGCTGTGTATTGTTTTATTTGGCATAGCGGTCTTGATAAGAGAAGTAAATAAGAAAGCCCACCTGATGGCCTCTATTTTAATCATGGTGACAGGCCTTTGTAGGATTCGTCCACCGCTTACTATTGGATGGTCCATTGTTACCAACATTAAGTTATTTCAAAAACCGTAATTATATCGTCAATACACTATAGTTTTTATTTACCGAAGAATTTTCATCAGGTTTCAATTCTTGACGTGAGTAGCCGTCAGTTAACGTTAGCGTAAATAAATAAAAACTCAATATGCAAGGTCGGCTATCTCCAATACATCAGTGGAGCATGATAATACTGCTTCACATGTACCTTACTTGTCGACCCATACGAGTATACATCGCTACTGGTTGTATACGTAACTGTTGCTTAGGTATAAAATCGCTTTAGCAGGGTTTCTTCTGAGCTTCCTAATTGTGTTACCATTTTGCTTACGAAAACCTCGGAAGTAACACAGAAAAGCAATGGAAGATGGGACAGCCGCTGGTTTGGGACGCAACATGCGTTGATACCCTAGCACTGTCTCATCTCCGTGGCACTTCAGTAAAGGCTGACTCAGCTGCCAACTCAGCAGAGCTGCTCAAGCGGCGCAAATATGCAACCATAGGCAATGGTTTCATATTTGAGCCGTTTGCAGTGGAGACCTTAGGACCCTGGGGGGATAGCGCCCACAGGGTCTTCAAAGAGGTTAGGCAGAAGCTGTACGATTTGACGCGTGACCAGAAGGCTGGTTCATATCTAGCACAGCGGATCAGCATTGCCATTCAACGTGGCAATGCTGCCAGCCTTCCGGGCACGCTACCGATCGACAGTGATCTGGGGCAAATTTATTATTTATAATTTAGTTGTATTTTCGTAAGTTTATTTTAAGATTTAGTTTATTGTTTCTGTATAAGTAATATTGTTTATAGTTTTCAAAATAAATATATTGAAAATATGAAAAGCAATTATTTTTTCATGATTTGAATATTATGTATTAATCCTGTAATAAAATTGATCTTACGGAATAATAGATAAAATTGGTTGGAACGAGATACTATATTTTTTAATAGGAACGTCATAAATCGTAAACCGCAACTTACTTTTCATTCAAACCATACGGAACAGTGCGCAAGTCCGATTCGCACTTGGCAAATCGCACAAATCATCAGAATTGAAACGTAATTTTATGTCAAATCCTATTAATATATAATATTTTCTTCGGTTACTGCGATGATTACTCATGAAATAAAACTATAAAAAGGCTAAACTCGAATATATTAATTAAATTTAACTTCATCCTGACGTGTTCGAAACGTCGAAATGAAGTTAAATTTAATTAATAGACATGTGTTTATCCGTTTTATTTCTTATTAATATGTTTGTTTGGAAGTCGGCATACCTACTTGCAACATTGTAAATAAAAATGTACACCTAACCGTCTACAGCTGATACGTAGGAACATCAATTAAATTCCGTCTGTCGTCGGCACGCAACGGGAGGAGCGGCGGCGTCGCTGCCAACTTCCCAAATACTCCGAGCGACGGGAGTGAGCCAAATGCCTGGCCTACTACTGCGAAAATTGAAATTCGTAAATTTCGAGGATTTTTCTCTGTCCCTCCAACGAAGGCGCCATTAGAGTGAGAGAGACAAATCCTCGAAATTTGCGGATTTCGAAGTTCGCGGTAGGGCGGCTGGACGCCTCGCATTAGTAGGAGTACACGGCTAACCTTAATTGTTTAAGCTGCAGACATCTTCGATATCTGCAGCTCTCCTCAATCTACTAACAGCATATTTGACACGTGTATTTTGTGACGCGTCCAGAAGAGAGATCTGATGATGTGATGTGATGTGTTTTTGTCAACAAATAAAAACAACAACATACAGGGTGTAAGTCTAATACGGGTGAAGCTCTTAACGGGTGTTAGTTTACGATACGATAATAAGTACATTCAAATAACTGTTACTTAAAATTAGAGCAACAAAATACAAAATAATTCGGCGCGCAACGTAGAGCAACATACGCGAGTTAAACACTGGTTGACAGTTGACAGATGATATAACTGCCATATCAACAATAACAAATGTTCGTACCTAAATTACTGCTCCGATAATCTTAAAAAAAATCTGGGGTCATAATTAAGAGTAACTTTAAAAAAACCTAGTAATCCATGATTACACTAATGAATTCCATGCCTGGTTTAATTGATCGCCCGTATTAGATTTACACACTGTATAACAATGATACAAGGCGCCTACGCTGAGTACTCGTATCGTTCGGCATATGCTGTTGCTGAAACTTATCATATTTATATTTTAAGAACGTGAAAATTAATATTTCTGACGATTTTATAAGTCCTGGAATATTACCGCATTCTTTGTGTTGCCTTTAAACAGCTCAACCTGAATGGATAATCCCACCGGATACTCGTAATAAACTCTGTTGATAATCCAGACATCTTTCAGCTTATAAGTAGCCAGGTAAGTACCTACTCATATACCTACCGCTTCTTAAATAAATTCTAACCTAAATCGGAGAGTACCTACCTACATACCTGGCTTTATATTATAAACACCAGATTAAAAAAAATCGACCTCAACTGATTTCTCCAAGATCTCAAGCTTATATACCCGTTTGATTAAAAAAAATATTTTGAGAATCGGTTCACGATTCTCGGCGATTAAGTAAGTAATACGAGTATATGTACAAACAAAAAAAAACAGATTTGATTAAGTACCACATAATATTCCTTTGCTAAAAATGTATTCTAAGAAATATATTGATACGCACCAATTTGTATTCAGCGTAATACTTAGTTACCTTAATAAGTCTCCGACAATAGCCGAACAACTCAATCGACCAGAACACAATTAAATAGAGAGATCACGTTTTTTGTCCGAAATACGTCGTAGTGTAGCCATTCTCAGCCAGCGACAAATATCGCTTTTTTTGTCGTGTGAATGCGGTTTCTGGGCCATTTGTGTGATTCCACGCATCTGTGCGCGGCGGGCGTGCGCGCGCGCCGTACAGCCGCCAGCAGACGTATCGGAGCGACCAGGGCACTCATAAATATCTGAGGACGCCTCTACTGTCCTGGCGTTAGAGTGCTGTTCAGATATTTTTGGCAACCGTGGCTGCTCCGATATATCTAATGCCGACTGTGCATTATAAAGACCTAATAATGTACACACGATGGAGTAAGTACGATGGAATGGCCAATAAATAGACAAGCATTGTGGTACTTGAAAGAGAAAACGCAATAAAGGCATATTGTTCGGTTTTAATAAGCACGGTGCGTTAAATGTATTCATGTATTTCGTTACAAATCGATCAAATTAATCTCAAGAACGCGGTCCCGTATTGTTAAAGATAGGTAAATAGGTAAGACCTATGTCTTATACAACTGTCAACTGTACAACTGTACAACTTTACAACTTCTTTTCTGTACAACTTTATATTACTGTCGTATTTTGGCAATGGTACTTACATATGCTACAAATGATTTGAAATGTATTCCTAGTTCCCAGTTAATGAATTAATTCAGTCATGAATTGGGTGCCTACGCGATTCTTCAAAGCTCTATTATTAATAATATTGTAGCAATATGTAACGATTAACCCATCCCAATAATTATGATGACATCCCAAAAAAGTAATGTTACAAAACATAATCCACTTGCTTTTTTAAGGCACAAAGCCCTAAAAGCACTCAGAGCACAGTGAAACACTCTAAAACGTCTGAGCAAACACGAAAGCAAGATTGGAACGAATACAATGGCGTTGCTCATTAGCGGCGCAAACAGGGCTGTAATGGCGGTTATTATGTTGTAATACGTGTTATTATATTTACACACAAAGCCGCAATATTGATATTTCATAACGGATGCGTACGCGCCGGTGCACTACCACGGGTCCGGAACTCGCCAGACAAACAATCGTGATCTAGTGACTACACGCACTGAGTCTACAGAGACAATTCCTCAATTTTCGAGGGTTTGTCTCTGTCACTCCTAATGACACCTTCATTGAAACAATTGAGACAAATCTTCAAAACTGACCAATATCGAAGTTCGCGGTAGTAGGCCTAATCCTGCGGTATGTTAGCGGGGCAAAGTGATGTGACTATGTGATGTGATATGATGTGTCTTAACTCTCTCTAGCTATCCACGTGAAATTGGAAACACACTTAGGTTTAAAGATATTTATTCTCAAAAAATACATACAAGTCACTTACATGAGAACAGCATTACAATAAAATAATAATTCTCCCATCCACTCCTACACCGCGGCACTAGACGCGAAAAGTGTTAGACCTGTAACTGTAGGTACGTATTTCTTTTCTTTTACAACTTTTCAAGAACAAGACTTGAACCAGACATTTTTATGGATATTTTTTATTCTACTTGAACTATGTGTCATAACGAAATACCTAACATTATTGATTTCCTTTCAGTAAAATTATTTTTTGCTTAAAAAAAAAGAAAAAGACTTATACATATATTTTGTAATCCATCACCAGAGACTTATCTCTTCTTAAATTTACTTATTTGATAATATCATACTAAAATTACAGCAGCTCTCTCTGTCTCTAACCTAACTTGGAATATTTAATTTAAATAAAATAAGTAAAAAAAGTTTTAACTTAAACGGTTTTTATTGCACCAAAAACTAGAAAATAAAAATTAGTTGTAACCAACCGTAGATGCTACTTTCTGTAAATTAGTCACGTGAAACTATTATCACTGTTGTCTTCCCAAGTCGGATGCTGAAAGCCACGCTTAGCCTCTATGTCAGTGGATTAAGCGTTAATCGGAAACTTTTACCAAACTGAAATAAAAACGTGGGGCGTACGCAATTGTGATTAAGTCACTATGTTCATAAATAACACACATAGAAATTAAGACAGAAATAGTGTAATAAGTTTTGTTCTGGCCTTGATAAAAGTTATTTAGTAACTTCTGTAGTTTAGTCGTCCTCTGTAGTAGAAGTGTCGGAACAGATGGATGATTAATTGCTAAATTAAAGCTACAATTACATAATTATTTTGAAATTGTATGTTTCTTTATAATAACGCCCCACGTTTTTATTTTAGTTCGGTAAAAGTTTCCGATTAGGTAACGCTTAATCCACTGACATAGAGGCTAAGCGTGGCTTTCAGCATCCGACTTGGGAAGACAACAGTGATAATAGTTTCACGTGACTAATTTACAGAAAGTAGCATCTACGGTTGGTTACAACTAATTTTTATTTTCTAGTTTTTGGTGCAATAAAAACCGTTTAAGTTAAAACTTTTTTTACTTATTTTATTTTCAAGTTTTTAGTGCAATTGTTAAGTAGATTTCCGATAATATACCTACTTATTCTAGATCAAAGATGTTGTTTGTTATATGCAATACAATTATGCATGCTAGCGTTTAACTCTCGCGCTTTAATCACATCATGTATTCGTAATGGACATTATTTTATGTGTAACGAGAGGGGAATCCCTGCTGAATAAATATTTTTAGAAATCCCAAACTCAAAAAATGTCAGCTTGAATGCCCGAAGTGTCTCAAATGGACGTGTTATTCATACAATACCTTAGATAACAGAGATCTCATAATAAGGAATATATCAATCAATTTGGTTTATTGAGAAAATAAAGTTGAAATTTTTATATTGTACACATTATACAAGTCGAATTTCAAGACTATAAAATATAAACTCATACCTGTCAGTCGACCAACCGGAGGATCGCAGGTCTGACGGAAAGTCTGACGCGAACCGAGGGCCCAAAGGGTCAATCCATGCAGTATATCAACCGGAGGGCCATAGGCTCGACGGCACTATGGAACGCACTACGTGAACTGGAGGGACTCACACACGCCCTACGCGAACCACTCACGCTGTCACTCTATCAGCTTGAGGGCCGAAGGCCCGACGACTCGCCCTACGCGACCCACTCACGCTGTCACTCTATTAGCTGGAGGGCCGCAAGCCCGACGGCTCGCCCTACGCGATCCACTCCCGCTGTCACTCTACCAGCTGGAGGGCCGAAGGCCCGACGGCTTGCCCTACGCAATCCACTCATGCTGTCAGTCTATCAGCTGGTGGGCCGCAGGCCCGACGGCTCGCCCTACGCGAATCATTCACACTGTCACTCTATCAGCTGGAGGGCCGCAGGCCCGATGGCTCGCCCTACGCGAACCACTCACGCTGTCACTCTATCAGCTAGAGGGCCGAAGGCCCGACGGCTAGCCCTACGCGATCCACTCACGCTGTCACTCTATCAGCTGGAGGGCCGAAGGCCCGACGGCTTGCCCTACGCGATCCACTCACGCTGTCACTCTATCGGCTCGAGGGCCGCAGGCCCGATGGCTCGCCCTACGCGAACCACTCACGCTGTCACTCTATCAGCTAGAGGGCCGAAGGCCCGACGGCTAGCCCTACGCGATCCACTCATGCTGTCAGTCTATCAGGTGGAGGGCCGCAGGCCCGACGGCTCGCCCTACACGAACCACTCACACTGTCACTCTATCAGCTGGAGGGCCGCAGGCCCGACGGCTCGCCCTACGCGAACAATTCATGCTATCACTCTATCAGCTGGAAGGCCGCAATCCCGACGGCTCGCCGTACGCGATCCACTCACGCTGTTACTCTATCAGCTGGAGGGCCGCAGTCCCGACGGCTAGCCCTACGCGATCCACTCACGCTGTCACTCTATCAGCAGGAGGGCCGTAGGCCCGACGGCTCGCCCTACGCGATCCACTCACGCTGTCACTCCATCAGCTGGAGGGCCGCAGGCCCGACGGCTCGCCCTACGCAACCCACTCACGCTGTCACTCTACCAGCTGGAGGGCCGAAGGCCCGACGGCTTGCCCTACGCGATCCACTCATGCTGTCAGTCTATCAGCTGGAGGGCCGCAGGCCCGACGGCTCGCCCTACGCGAACCACTCACGCTGTCACTCTATCAGCTGGAGGGCCGAAGGCCCGACGGCTTGCCCTACGCGATCCACTCATGCTGTCAGTCTATCAGCTGGAGGGCCGCAGGCCCGACGGCTCGCCCTACGCGAACCACTCATGCAGCCACTCTATCAGCTGGAGGGCCGCAGGCCCGAC
The DNA here is from genome assembly GCA_025490895.1 of Thaumatotibia leucotreta. NCBI lineage: Eukaryota > Metazoa > Arthropoda > Insecta > Lepidoptera > Tortricidae > Thaumatotibia > Thaumatotibia leucotreta. Next base: position 72,845 of record JALPQI010002413.1, read on the forward strand.
GGCTCGCCCTACGCGAACCACTCACGCTGTCACTCTATCAGCTGGAGGGCCGCAGTCCCGACGGCTCGCCCTACGCGAACCACTCATGCAGCCACTCTATCAGCTGGAGGGCCGCAGGCCCGACGGCTCGCCCTACATGAACCACTCACGCTGTCACGACGAAAGTCTTTGATCAGTGCTTGTTGTCAGTGATGACATACGGTACTATACCGTGGTCGCATACAATGGGCCTCATAAGAAGGCTCAATGGCACCCAAAGGGCAATGGAGAGGGCTATGCTAGGAGCCTCCCTGCGATATCGGATTAGAAATGGCCGCCGCCGTTGGGGCGGTAAGGTTCTCGAGTGGCGGTCACGTACCGGAAGGCGCAGCGTGGGTAGACCCCCCACGAGGTGGACTCATGACCTAGTGAAGGTCGCTGGATGCGGGTGGCACAGGGCCGGTCCTTGTGCCAATCTCTGGGGGAGGCCTATATTCACCAGTGAACGTCTTTCGGCTGATATGATGATGATGATGATAATGAAATCCGTATGTTTCTATCAAATATCTACAGCAGTACTTCAAAATCTACATATCGCTAGACCTAGCGGTTGTGGCAGGCAGTAACACTGGAGTATCGGATTTGAGGAGTTGGACGTTAAGTATTAAATTCGCATGTTCGAACTTAACATGTAAAGAACTTCTGTAAAATCAAGATATCGATAAAAGATAAACCTTGTGGTTATTGTTGGCAGTACTGCAGCATCAGGAGTGAGGAGTTGGAAGTCAAGATCAGGCTGTTAGTATTTGATTATGCCAAACATGCTATACTTTCATTTTCACGTGTCTAACACTCTCGGTTAAGGTAAGCAGTACGTCTGCAGCATCAGGCTTTGAGGATACGAGGATACAAATATTATAATATTGCATTGTCATGGGGACTTGATAAGAGTTCCAAATTTTATTGATTTCGGTGTAGTAGAAGTGGTCGAAAAATCGATCACAAGATTTGAAGCATCGACGACAGTTGATACGCGGTGAAGTTAATAAAAACCGTTTAAAAATGATCACAAGCGGAATACCACATAAACGTAAAAAAATGTCTCACGCGATCGAGACTCGGTCATACTACATGTAGTCCAGTAGTAGAGTTCATAAAGGTGAGCGCACAATGTCTCGGCGGGCGGTCCAGACTGCGCGCCGCCGGAGCACGCACACACACACACACACACACACACATATACTAGCTTCAGTGGCTCTTTAAGAGTTATTGGCGGTTATTTGGGAACATGTGGTGAGTGGAGACACCATCGAGATTTGGAGATCACAAGCTACCCCGTTTAATGCCATTCATACTCTTACAGTATGCTTTACATGCTACCTCGCAGCATTAAATTCCTTTAGAATGCCTTTCTCACATTAATTACCGGATTACTGATAAACGTCGTTCGTGCTGTGAAATTGTGGAATGGGCTTCCATTGTCCCTCAGACAGTCTCAGTCTGTGGCGTCACTCAAGAACAGTCTGAAAAATTTGTGGCTCTCCGACATTTTGTGAATTGGTTGAGTATTATATTTATTAATGTGTAGTATATGTACGTATATGTATTTAATATTTTAATTATATGTGTATTGGATGTATGAGTTTATGTTAGTTGGTATAATAACAGTTAAGTTTTTGGTATTACTCAAATATACTCTCCACTGTACACGGTATGTTTGCCTATCTTTTGCTTCATATAGACGACTCCTTTGCTCAAAGGTTAACTGGAAGAGATCCCTTACAGGGATAAGTTCGCCTTTGTACCTGTCAAATTCTTTGTAAAAATTTGTATTTTTGCCTGTATTTTGTGTACAATAAAGAATTTACATACATACATACATACGTCTCCTCACCTATGCCAGCTGATAAATATTGTTTGTCCCTTTGCGTCTTATCAATATTTCTATAAGCCTACCTAATTAATTGGATCGATAATCATTGTCTTTCAAGTCAGGCCAAGTTTGACATGGTAGGCAATTTTGTAGCTTTTTACGGTGCACAAATTTCATTCTCTTAAAGCCTGCACATAATTATACATACATAATATATATACATCATCAATTCATCAGCCTACCTTAGTCCACTGCACGTAGGCTTCTCCTATTATGTAACTATGCGTAAAGACGTTCTTATTAGGAGGTAAATACCCATAATCGCCACGCTGGGCAAGCGGATTGTAATGTGTCCACTATGATGACGCTGCTGCCCATCGTCAATCTTCTATCAAAGAATGGTCAGTGATACTTCAATCCCTTAATCGACTCTTACGATACCCGCGGGAAGAGATGGGGTGGTGACAAATGTATTCTTACTGTCGTCACCACACGGCTATCCCTATACATATTTATTATAATAAATAGCAATTACACGTACTGTACTATACCTATGTGGGGCTGAAAACGCCTACCTGCCTTCCTTCACCTCTCGGGTGACACTTCTCACTTCCGCTCACTCATTCATCGCTCCCATTCACTCGCTACAACCGCCCATTAACCGCCATTGTACCAGTAATGGATACCATGCCGATATGTTTTTGTCAACAAATGTGTTTCTATTGCAAACGGAAACAATTTATCGCTTGTATCAAATAACTATATGGCACAAAAGAATCGGAACATTTTTTTGGTTATTTTATTAACTTTAAGACCCTTTTATATTTCCAATTGCAGTTGAAACATATTTATATTGCTCTATTAAAGTTTTTGGATTTAAATCTGAATAGAAGAAACCTTTTTATTTTTAAGCACTTCGACGAAGTAAAATAAAGGATTGCTCAACTGTCACATCGATAACAATAGCAATTTTAAACTAAGATAATTTTTTTGCAGTTAAGAGCATATTAGTAATGATAACCATCTTAGAAAGTAATTACTACCGGAGTCCACGCGCTCGAACAAAGCCTAATCCTCGAGTACCCGGTAGCGAGTAGCGAGTCACCCTCCACTGGCCACCCAGAGCGATAATCCCCACTGCTAAATTACCATCTTTAAGCCACAAGGATGCAAACTATTCCATTCAATTAGCAAAATAATTGTCAAAATATTGCAAAAAATTCGAGTTAATTTCAGTTACTCGAATGGAAACCTTTTTAAGCGTATTTAAAGGCGTTTTGCAAACCACCGGACATACGAGTGAGTGGTTATTCCCGACTGCTTGTGTTACGGCGGCTCTTTGTCGGCAGCGCGACACTATCTCACACTCATTCTATAGTCTACCTATAGATAGGAGCGACCATGGCCGAAAGCCTCTTAAGTCGTTTCTCCCTGTAGCGAGGGCTTTATTAAAAGGAAGTTAATGTGAAGTCAAGCTTGCCTTCCGCAAGATCAATATGTGATTATGTCGTTGTCACCACCCGGTCCGTTTGACTCCATGTTAACTGTCCTACAGAAAAATCGCTGTACGGTGACGATGATATAGTAATCATTTGTATTGAATTGCTTTCAATTTGGTTTAAGAATACGTTAGACGTGAAAAGTAGACCACAGGGATAGAAACAGAACCTTCCCACAGAAGATTTGTGCATACATTTTCGTATGTCATTGAAGAGGATAACTATTGCAAACCTTGATGTGAAGGGTAGGGTATTGACGATAAGATAGAATAGTAACATAATTGAACAGCGAATGTTTGGGACATGTTACATAAGAAAAAAACTGAGTTTGATTGTACGGAACGTAGGTTATAGGGAATATAAACAAATACATACTCGTAAAATAGATAATAGCTACGACTAGCAGGTTTTACAGACGCAACACTTTTGTACCTACTAAGCCTCGTTCATAATTACTATTGAAGCATCAGACAATTAAAAGTTCAAAAATTACACTCTTAACTATCTGGAGCACAGAAAAAAACGCGCGAATGAATCCAAGAGAAAACTGGCTAAACTATAATTAAGGGAAGCCACAAAAGCTTGTACGGTTTTGTTAGGCCAAATAAATATAATATTAATAATCCCTTCGCTCGGGCGCGCGCTTTGTGCCCACGCGCACCCTCGAACCAAAATGTATTAACTGCTGGTTAACACCACGCTACTTTCACCCTTAACACTAGACGATAAGCTCTATAAGTGTATCCATTGTTGTATCGTATTAGTTGGTAATTTTGCAAAGAGTAGATGATTATGATGTAGCGGATTATCGTCGGCTGATAGTAGCACAATGGGGTAATGTTTTTATAATGAAGTCGGGCTTCTGGGGCGGATGGTGCGCCGTCGCCGCGGTGGTGCAAATTACTTGTGGTAATACTGGATGGTGAAACACAGACGGGTTTTATTTCACTATCTAGGTGTACTCGTATTTATTTTCATCCGATGTCTGTGAGAACCGATATACCGATAATATAGCAAGAAGTAGGTATGGCCTCCTTAAATGTGCTTCTTGCAATACACCGTATTCCGTAATAAGTTCTTCTCCGACTATTAGTAACAGTGCATTTCTTGGCATATAATGTGAAGGCATTTTAGTGTGGATCTTTCAAAAATTTTAGTCGCTCGTCTTTCAGCTAACGAAGTCCATCAGACATCTAGTTTCGTGTGAAATACGTGGCCAGTAAATCTTAAAATTATTGTGCTATCATTCTCACCAACTCTATGGAGCAGGATAGTTTGTTGAATAAGCTGGTTGTTTCTGGAATATAGATGTATAATGAATCGATAGGTAGCAGCACCATGTTTTCTACCTATATCAAAATCTATCATGATACGGGTAGGAGGTGTTAAGCACATTAAGCACTGTTAGTTCATTGAGACTATAGATTTTTTAAGAAAAAATATTTATATTGGATTTTTTTCTAGTGTTTCATATGGATACCTAAGGATGTTCGAATTTCTTAACATAATTTGTTTTATAAATTCTTTATGATTTACCACATTAGTGCGATTTAAAATTAGGGGATGGCTGTTAAAAGACGTTGATCTCTATAATCATCCATATGAAAAAATAGAAAGCAATACAATTTGTGAAAACTATTTCAAGCAGTCCTACAAGAACTGAGCTTTGTTACTAATTACATAAGAATCTAAGCCAATTTCTGCTTCATTGGTGAGTAAGGTAATATTGAAAGCAGTGTAAAAACGCTACAGAATAAAAATTTTGGGTGAAAATCGTAAAATCGCCCGACACACAATTTTCAAATGGCAAGAAATCCTAAAATACAGGTGTTAACCGAATAAATTATACTTCAAATAAATAATAAAGAGTTATACTTTCAGAAAATAATTGTTTCTATATGCTGAGTGATCTCTAAGTGGGTCATTCCCGAAACTTTCAGTGTGAGCTACGTATGTTTGAAGGCGCCTTATAACTCTTACCAGAGACTGCATACTTATACCTGAATTGACTGTCTTCGTTGAGGCTGAATAGTTACAGTCATCATTAGCCGCAAAAGCTTAGGGCGTGTCTTCTAACCTCAAACGTTGGTGAGCTTGGTCTTTTTTTAGTATTTAAGATCATTGGGTTGATTCAGAAAATAATGAGACTATAGTGAAATTGTTTATTGGTATCAATAGTACTCCCCATCGGAGAGGCGGCTGGCGTAGATGTGCAGCGCGCGGAACTCGCAGAACTGGTTGGTGCACCATCCGCCGTGGCCGTCCACGCAGCGGCACGAGTCGCACTCGTCCATGTACTTCTCGCCCGGGATGCACTTGAAGAACGGGTTCTTGATCACTGGAACACAACGACAATACAGGCGTGCTCAGATATTTGTGAGCACTCTTGAATGTATGCGCTGATGCGGGCTTATATCTGAGCAGACTTGGCACACCACATTTCATTTTTGCTTTTCAGCCAGCAGAGAGTGATCTACGAGCATATAGTTCTGGAAAAATACTTGTTCTGACTTAGGAGTCCTTAGCCACAAGCAAGACAACTTCAGGTTGCCACAAATTAGGTAACCTTAGTCGCCATCATATATGCTCAAAAATATCTAACAAATATCCATAAATAGCGACCTTCGCAGATGTTTGTGAGTAGCACCAATATTTGACGTAAGTAATAATCCGATCTGATAATGAAAATGAGATTCACATATTATGTACCATGAACTGTTTAAAAATTTGTTTTTTTTTAATATTCCCTAAAAACCACACCCTGAAGATGATTAACAGCACGATTGATTTGATCTTTATCTTAAATAGAAAAAATAAGTAGCGTGAAAATTCACAATTATTAGGTATTTGTTCACCTAAATACCACGAAGGGAGAACGTTGAGCTCTCGCAAAAAAACGTTGTTACTAACACTCCCAACTCCCAATACAAGTGCGATAGTCCCTACTACAAGGGATTTGTCTAAGATCCAAAGAAGGTGTCATTGATGTGACAGAGAAATTTGCGAACTTCGGAACGGTAGGCCAACAGGTCTACTAACCAGTGCAGCGGAGACAGGGCGTGGAGCGCTCGCACAGCGCAGTGACGGTAGGCTCGCAGTACACACACGACGGCATCGACCGACAGGCCCCCGTGTCGATCGTCTCACACAGCAGGCAGTTCTTGTTCTCCGGCACCATCGTGAGTGACGTCTCCTCCTCCCAGTACTGGTGAGGGGCTTTGGGTTTAACGAACTGGGAGACGACGTAGGCCTGGCTGCCGGGCCGGTAGATGGGCGGCGAGCTCTCCACGTCGCCCACGCTGCTCAGGGTGCCCGGCATGGGCGCGTTGCGGATGCGGCCCAGGCGGTCGTTGCCTTCTGCTGCAATTGTGAGAGCAATTTCAAGTTTGCTGATAAACAGTCATTTAGATATCTCTGCTACAACATGAACTCTAGTCTGAAAACTCACTTTTTATCCGTCACTCAATTTTTGGCAATAGTTTGTTCAAGGTAAAGCAAGGGACTTTTATATCCAGAAGATGTTTTCGAAATTGTCAAAATACACCTTTTGTGTATTTGTAACATTACGTACTCTTATAGTGCCAGTATTTTTAGTACAAGATCCCACTTCGCAATAAGGACGCCAAAGCAGATAATTCGCAAAAAGATAAAATCTTAAAATTTATTCGTCCTGTGTTAAACGTATATGCTATACGTGCGCGTTAGAGTCCGACATTTTACTAAAATAGCTACATATTTAGGATGTTATACAGTTATATACAGTTTCCGTTTGAAATTTAAAGCAATTCGACTTTACGGAAAAATCTTTACATGTTGCGAGTCACGAGCTCACAATTTTATGAGCCACGCAACACAATCTCCATTAGTTAGCAAAGTAATGATACGCACTCCATACTCACAGTCCAAGCCCGCTTCAACTCCTGCCACCATCAACAAGCTGCAGGCGATCAACATTCTCCGCGCCATCAGATACTACTGTAAACTGCAGCCACTGCAGCCAATGCACGCGGGACTACGGGCGGAGAAACGCTGCTACACTCGATCGGCCAATTATACTTTATCCTTATCGAATAAAACTAACGATCCCTTTAATTGCTTATTACGCCGCAACAGACCAATCAACTAAGCTGCGAGAACGTTAAGGTAATCCCTTTTTTATGTTCGCGTTCATTCAATTTGTCTCGTTAGTGGCATCAAAAACATACAACACTTCCACGGATCGGGGCAAATCCCCTGCAGGGCGGGAGGGGTGAAGAGGTCAATAATTGATGTACCGATATTCATATTTTGTACCAATTGTTTTATCTGGAGCACGTGTTCAATTAAAAGGATAATGTTTCTTTAGATAAGACGATTGGAGTCAAAGATTCTCCACCTTGTCGAACCTCTTAATTCCCTTGGCCCCATCGGGTTCAATAGTAAAGTTAGAATTGTGATGAGCCTCCGTAGCCTAATTGGTAGTGACTGCTAGAGGTTCCGGGTTGGACTCCCAGCGACGGCATTTATTTATGTACTAGCAGTTACCCGCGGCTTCGCCCGCGTACTGATATCTATTCACTGCGTGTTAATGTTTTCCCGCGATTATCTCGCATTTGCCTTAACCGATTTAAGTGTGGCGGGTGGTGCTTTTACCCGCGGTTCGGCCGCGTTTTATCAATTTTTATCACGGGCGTTTTAAACTTAAAACCTAAATTCGAGATGGCAAACTTTTCTTGCAATTTTGACTTCAAATTCCGTAGGAATCACGCTATTATATTATGGTCATCTTTACCATCTGGTAACCGACAAATGTTTTTTTATCATTAAAAGTTTACATACACTCACATAGGTGATTGTTGTGTTTTGATGATAAACTATCATTTGTCGTTTCCCAGGACTTACAAAGATGACCATAATTAGCCGAGCTGATTAGCATTTGAAGTAAATCAAGATTGTTACAGTTTCTTGCAAATTTGATTTCTGCTTCATTATGATGAACAGATCAGTCAGAAGCAGAACTTCAGATTACCACCGATTTTTATGACGGACAATATCGAAACGGAAATTGAATGAGGCAGCCTTTTTTGCAGTTTGTCAATAAGAACCTCTGGGATCCCGATACATCGAATTACACAATTGGATCAAAAATGACGAAATTTATGGTGACGGCTGTTTTGACTTTATAAGAAAACCTCTTGAATACACAGATAATATGTACTTTTGATTACTATCGCGTGAAAACTCAGGAAAACTTAAAAGGTTATTAACGTTGGTTAACATGCTATATTTAGAATTTTTTGAATCAGAAATAAACACAAAAACGATACCCCTGTCATAACCCGCAAGCCCATGATACCATACAAGAGGAGATGGTATTTCACACACACCTCTGTACAGCGACACGATAGACTATAGAAACGATAACCATGTTGTTTTTTTACTGTTAACCTTTTTACCACTTTCAAGAGTTGAATTCTCAAAAAACCCTAAAACATCTCTTTAGTCATTTATGTTTGGGAATACTCCTGTGAAGTTTTGGATAAAAGAGTTTAAATAGTTTCCCCATACAAACTTTGGACCCCCATTGCACCCTCTAATGAGTGGATTTTGACTTAACCTTTTTTAGAGCACTCCTACACCCTCAAAGAAGCCTACGCGCTATATTTGGAATCTCTAGAACCAGAAATGAACATAAATAATAAAACTGTATTGTTTTTTTTCGAATTTTACCCCATCACACCATAACCGTGTACATAGTATTTCACGTCCGCTGCGTTAAATTTCAAAATCGTTATTGTATTCGTGATCTACGTCCCGATAAACCATAGAAACGATACCCAACTTGATTTTTTCACTTCGTCGCCCTTTTTACCTTTTTCAGGGGTTGAATTTTCAAAAAACCTTAAACATACCTTTACTTAATTACTTTAAAGAATGCGAAGTTTCGGATAAAATAGTTCAACTAATCTTATTTCGCCATACAAACTTTGGACCCCCATTTCAACCCCTTAGAAGGTGAATTTTGAAAAATCCTTTCTTAGTGCTCGTCTACACCATAAAAGGAACCTACACGCCAAATTTGGAGTCTCTAGGACCAGGGGTTTAGGCTGTGCGTGCATCTTTGTCAGGGAGCTTCTTCTTTTATATATATAGATTTATGGCATTTTTTTTCTCAGTCATGGTTGTCGTCAATGTTTTAAGTAGAGTATAAAAGACTCGCTTATAGTATTCACAACACAAGCCTTAATTGAACTTTGGGACTAGGTTAATTTGTGTAGATTGTCCCATAATATTTAATTTATTTGATTATACATTGTATTATATTGATTATTCTATTATAGTTCGGAGAATGGTACAATAAATAAGGAACATTTGGTGAGTAGTGACGTCACAGTAGTCGTTATCACTCGGTATCGCGCCATCGATCACGGCTCACCATTATTAGGTTAAATACTGCGAGTATTGCCTCTTATCCTCTAACGAGATAGATATCGATAATTATTTGAGTTATAATATTAAACTGTGGCTGTCATAACTTTTAAAGCGGTGGCTTCTATGTTAAGCAGCCAAATTTCGGAATTATCGCTATCATCACAATAATTTTCGCAGATTTGACGTAGTGATGGTATAAGCAAATTATAACTAATACCTATACGAGTAATTAGTTCATTGCAACGTAGTTATAATATAGCGAGGTTCTGGTGTAGACGTTGCAATCCAAAGAATTAAAAACACAAGGGTTTTCAAACGTATACCTATCATAAGTATACTGTCATGATCAATAGGAAAAAAATATCGTATATTTTTGTTTAATTATAAGTCAGGGCAAATAAGAGATAATCTCTGGTACACATTGTTAAACTGCAATAAAGATAGGTTATCGGCGGCAAACAGGCGCACGTGCGTATTGTTTCAGGTGAACCCCCCTCCTCTCCCGCTCCTTGCTCTCCCCCTAGTGCAGGTGCAACACTTCGCAGTCATTTGTTTTATTGAAAGTTCAACCCTGTCTGATAAGATACAATGTTAATGACGAAGCTCCAGGTCACTATTTCAGTATTTAGTTTGACCTCGAAATCATTTAAATAGACTTGGGGTGATTCAGTTGGACTACGTTGATTTACCATTCTCCCGGAAATCATGCTCCAGGAACCATTTTTTGTTTTGGTTGCCTTGGCCTACAAATACTACCTATCTTTTAGACAGTAGGTAACGAGTAGCAAACACATCCTGTAAAATATTGTAACAGAAGGCTATGTTCTGAAATTACTAGTCATTTCTTACCATTTCGAATCATGACATATTATTTCACAATTCGATATAGTCCCAAGGTAAGCTCAACTGAGGTTCGTGTTATGGGTATCTATTATTTAAACACCGATATATTTAAAAGTCTATACATACAGACATTTAATTAAATAGAAAACAACTACGACTGAGGAACAAATATATTCGTGATAATTACACTAAGAGATACGCTCACAGTGATTTGACGGTTACGTTACAGTCATCAATTCATCTTCGTCTGCCTTTGTCATTTAGCCTCACAGTTATTTCATAAGTGCACATAAAAGGTTATATGTGTAAAAACGTCAAATTAATAACATTATCAGATTTACATTAGCTTATGAAGCTTTTACACCTGCTTCATTTATCCTCAACAGCCTTTTCGCGAATCCCCTCCTGTGCCCTCCTAGATAACACTCGTTGATTATATTTTGACACGTCGCTATCGGAACACGAAAACACTCTCATTATGCGGCTATCGTGCACTCGATCATTATCCATTATGTACTGTATCAATTTATTGGGCACTTAGCTTATCGCCACTGCCCAATATCCAGACAGACAGTACGCTCCCATGCGGGATAAAGTGAAAAAACTCGGCCAAATTGCAGTCTAGGCATGTTTCGGGCAGCTTTCTAAGCATTCGCAAGTTTCGTAGTTAAAGTGGGTTTGCAAAATGCATGTGCATGGTTTATGTAAGTAGTTAGCTAGAGTAAATCAGCGTCAAAAACTTTGTAGTAGCCAAAGTATCCAGTTCGACCATATATTTACTATGGAGTACCGACTACCGAATTATTTGGCCACTGTGACTGAAATATTTGACGTTGACTGTACATGTACAGTCGACAAAAATGTCTCCTTTACAGCTCACAAGTGCAAACATCTTGCCACAGATGCGCGATACACACATAGAAACTCGCGTGCAAGCACGCTCAAGCTACCGCGTATGTGTGTGTTATCTATAATTTGCAACTAAGTAGTCTAACTTGTCGAAGGATGAGTTCACAATTTTAGCCCGCATAATCGAAGCTCCGGTGGCGCGGTTGGTCTAACGCTGGCTTTTAACCCAGTGATCCGAGTTCAAATCCGATGCTAGACATTATATGTATTTAGTGCGCTTAATTATTTTTTCATGTTTTTAGAAGTTGAGTAATAACAACTATAACAAGTCGGTAAAATCATTTGACTAGTAAGAATCAATAAACCCGTTTCTTAAACAGTTGGAAGAAGCGGGTAGATTGTTCATGTTTCGAATAGTAGTAGAATTGTAGGTATGATGTGTATGCTCGTGGTTTAAAAATATGGATTACAGAGTAGATTTCGATATTTATGATAGGTTTAGAAACGTATATAGTGCAGTCATTGAAGCATTAATGCTCCGATTTTTTTTACTGTGAACCGAATTGCATACAATTTTGGGATTAGGTTCATCTTACCCTTAACTTCAAAAGTGAAAATGATTCGAACTGCGCAACCACCCTGGGGCTGGTTGCCACCCCTTCTCGGGGGTGGCGTTTTTATTTTGCTAAATAACCTCGGATATCGATAGAAGGCCTAATTTTAAGCAAAAAATTATCTTTAAAGTTTTTCAAAAAATCCAATACTTTCAAGTTATTGGCAATTGAAAATTCGCATTTTTTTCACGTTTTTCATCGGTTTTTTATCAATATCTCCAAAAATTTACGTTTTATCGAAAATTTTGTAAGTACAAAATTGTAGCAGGTAAAACAATGATCAATTTGGGTTTTTATAAAGTATTCTAAGTGCAATATTAAGCTAGATATTAAAGATCAAAGCCGTTTTTTATTTTTTCTGAAATTTAATCGATGTGGTCAATGCCATCTACCGGCGAGCAGATGCATTTTATGCATTCTAATACATAAGGATTTTGTAGTGCTTGAAATAAGCTTTAAAATGAGCACTATTAAAAGTCTTTTGCACGGAAACTAAGTGAGCTGTATCGCAAACAAGGGGAGCATCTAATGTTTTTTCTTTTAAATCAATGGGTTTCATAAGTGCCATTTCCACTAAAATTAAAATTAATCGCTTTCCGCCTAGAATTAACTTTATTATGAAGAGTTTGATATATAGTATCAGTTTGGCTGCTTCAGGACACATAGTTTTAAAAAAAAGTCACGATTAAATAAAAAACGAAATTTCGAATTTTCTTGAAACCCATTTTGTTTTAATAATATCTCAAAAATGACGACAGATACGTATAAAAGTGTAGGAATTCAAAATTAAGGTATTTTCTGATAAACAATTTGGTTTTCTTGTTTTTTCTGTCAAACAAAAATTGACTGAGATATGATTGTTTAAAGAGCGCGTGGTAGCGAAATCAGAGCCTCTCTTAAGCCCTTTAACCCTTCGCCGTTTTAGAAAAAGGTTTTTCACTATATATTGCAATGAAGGATGTTGTAGCTCTCTTAATTACCTTTACAATGGTTCGTAACCGACTTCAAAAAAGGAGGAGGTGTACAATTCAACGAAATATTTATTTGTATTTTTGTGTATGTTCCCCGATTATTCGAAGACGCGTGGACCGATTTAAAGAATTCTGTTTTTGTTTAAAAGGGTATACCTTCTGGTTAGTTTCATTGACATCGAATCCAGATCTGATGATGAGATCCTGGAGAAATCGAGGGAACTCTTCAAATGTTGTAGGCACACATAACATTTTTCATTTATTTTCGAAGACTAATCAAGTATTTGCGTCTAGTCATGTACGTCTTAAGTTGGTGATCTAATTATGAAAGGTACAACTCCTTAACGATTAGGAGTTGAGGGATAATTCTTTAAATATAACACATTTCAAGAATTATTGAAGCTATTCGAGTGTTTACCTTTAGGTGGTCATAGTCTCATGTTGGTGAGCTGATGATGGAAGGTATAGCTCCTTAACGATTAGGAGTCGGAGGATAATTCTTTGAATATAACAAATTTCATACATTTTCGAAATCTATTCAAGTGTTTGCGAGTAGTAGTTATCGTTTCGTGTTAGTTAGCTGATGAAGGAAGGAACAACTCCTTAACGATTAGGAGTTGGGGGATGATTATTTTTGAAGCTATTCGAGTATGCTGCCGTTTTGTATGGGACAGTCACATTAATTCACGCAATTTTGGCGTTGGTCCGGTAGTAAAAGTTGGTCAGTATGACTTAATACATTCACATCTTTCTTTGTTCTACTATGTGATACATACTGTATTTACTGTTTTAATTTAGGGGTGGTGTAGGGGTAGAAAACCTTAAGAATATGATAATCATTTTCGAGAGTGTGGAATAATATTTAAATCCAATTCATATTATAAAAATATATTTTTTTTTTATCAAGGGGTAGTTTTTAAGGGTTGAAAGGGGTTTAAGAATTTGATAATTATTATAGAGAATATAAAATATTACTTACTTTATACTTACATCTTTTTATGTCATACCAAACTTTTTTGTGATTTTTTCAATTTAGGGGTTGTTTGCAAGGGTTGTAAGATTTTGAAAGGGTTGAAAATGATTTTCATATGAAGTAATTATGTTAGAAAATACTTTACAATTTCACCACTTCCTATTAGACTTGTTTTTAGCGATAAAATGGCTCAATGTAAATTTTGCCATTAAGGGGTTGTTTACAACCCTTAAAAATAACAGGCGGAGTTCAGATCGTTTTCACTTTTGAAGTTAAGGGTAAGGTGAGCCTAAATCCAAAATTTCATGCAAATCGCTTCACAGTAAAAAAAATTCGGAGGTAAGACCATATTTTTCGCTTCAATTACTGCACTAATAAGAAGCATATTAACGTTTTCAGACGAGCAACTTCAATGTTATCATATCAAGATTATGTTAGGCATACTTACCAACTCGACCTCTTTGTAGATGAGGCACTTTACTGGGCATACAATGCTTCCCCAATGATTCAATAGTTCTATCCTAATATGTGATTGTTACCTACCTCAAAATTGGTGGTCAAGGTTTTGTTTTGATGATAATATATACACATAAATATACTTTCCATATTTGCAGAAAAGACGCTTTCTAATGTGAAGTTTATCGTATTTTCGAAAATTTACTTATAGGATACTTACTTTTATTTATTTTTTTCGAAAACTATGACTATCGATTTCTTTGAACAATAGGGTCTCATAGATCCTATTATTTGTTTTCAATTTACACCCAAGTTAAGTAAGGAACTGTAGGTATAACTACTTAGAATATTTTGGTATTTCAAGCCACACGTGTGTAAAAATAAACAAGAAATATCAAAAAAGACGATCTTTTTTGATAGTTACTCCCTCGTAGGCCTGCTTCATCATTGAACTTTTTATTTTAAATATCAAGGTCAATGATGATGTTCATCAATTAATTTAGATAGTCTGTGAGGGGTTAATATCGGTTAAATGGGGACGTTTGGCATAGTTTTTTTGTCAAATCTACAGAATAAAAACACGAGATGATTAAACAATTTGTTTATTAGGTATTATACTTTGAAATATTATATAACAAAATAACAATTTTTTCGAGAACTCTTTTTCGATACCTAAATTGTTATTTTAAAATTAGTATTTGCAATCGTTCCTGTAGTAATACATGATCACCATCATACATGCCTA
Organism: Thaumatotibia leucotreta; assembly: GCA_025490895.1. Lineage (NCBI taxonomy): Eukaryota > Metazoa > Arthropoda > Insecta > Lepidoptera > Tortricidae > Thaumatotibia > Thaumatotibia leucotreta. The sequence goes on from JALPQI010002413.1 coordinate 88,058, forward strand.
TTTATTGGCCAAGCATTCACAAGGAAAAATACATGAAATAAAACAATGGAAAAGGATTATATCGCATATTTGGTCAGTCGCCCGTAGATCAACCCTGTAAAGTGTTCGAAACGTCATGATGTAATGAACTAATTAATATACGCGATATAATCCGCTTCCATAGTTAATAAATTAATGCTAACTTAAAACTCTCACTCATTTTAGTAGCATTATATTCATTTGCTTATATGATTACCGGCAAGGTAATTGAAACATTGTTTAAACGGTAATTAAAACAAAAACTGATACACTCATTAGAATATTTTTGAAACATTCATTAGATGCTTCAATCACAAAATACTTAATGTGATAATTCACATCACATAAATAACTATACATATGTTTTTATTATCTACCTACCGCAAAGCCTATAAACAAAGAATTAAATAAACCCGTATTTATGAATTTCTAATCGTAACATATTCTAGAAAAATACAATTACAGCATTTAAAATTATATAGTTAATGCTGTAATTACATACTTAGTAAAAAAAACATTAAGACTCGCACCAAATAAATAACTTTGCCACCAAAAGAACTTAACCGGATATGGAATTTTGGACATTCATCTCTCAGCAAATGTTGGGAAAAAATAGGACATCTAATATTTATAATTTATATAGTATTAAGTAGTGTGACTACTGGAGAAAAATTAAAAGTACAAATCAAAATAATAAAATATTATTTAGTTAATAAATAATTTGATTTGTGTTTTCGCAATATGTTCAATAGATGGCAGCACCATCTCTCTCTAGCTATTCTAGAAAACTGTAAAGTATTCTAATAGGAGGTACAGGCATGTAGTTAGTGCTTGCCCTTAGAGAATGGTCAAAGGCGCCTAGCCTTGTAAGGGATTGCATATACCCGAGAAATTTGACCGGTGGTTGCTAAGACCGAGTGGCCGAGGGGTACAGGCATCAGCCGCGAAAGCTGAGTACGTGGGTTCGATCCCCACCTCGGACATAGGTGATCTTGGTCGTTTTTCTTTGATATATGACATCTAATATTTATAATTTATATAGTATTAAGTAGTGTGACTACTGGAGAAAAATTAAAAGTACAAATCAAAATATTTAGTTAATAAATAATTTGATTTGTGTTTTCGCAATATGTTCAGGAAAGTAATAATTAAAATAAAAATCATTTGAAGATAAAATTGTTTTTTTGGGATAAAGTGGGATAGTTGCCTAAATGTGCAAATTCAAACTTATCTTACTTGCAGATATTAAGATGTAAAAAGACTAAACTAATTTGTAATGTTATGTATTAACAAATAGACTTATTTAGTATTTTAAGTATGGGAGTAATCAAAGAAATGGTTATATACGCCAGAAGTGTTTTGACTCGAGGGATATTGCTATTGAAATGAATAAAAACAAATTTGGAATTTTAATGGTATACCTAATTACTCAGGATAATTATAATGAACAAAAAATAAACAAATTAGCAACACATTCTGGATTTCGGGGTCAGTTCTAGGGCTTACGGAATTCCAAGCCCTTGGTCCTATACTAAAAGTGGATCAGTATGATTTTTATATACGGTGTGTGCGAGGTTATTATTGTTTAGGAAACATTAGTAGGTTTGTAAGGTGTTCGCAGTCTATAATCACACAGATATAAGCACATAATTATCGTAGGATACATGAAAATTCCGAGGCCATAATGATATCACTCACCCCAATTCCTGAACATGTTCGGAGTGTTCCACAATTACTGTACTTATCCTTCGTAGGCATCTATCCCGCATTTACCCTACATATACTAAGTTACAATTTCGATGGCTGCAATTTTATATTTTATTACTGAGCTTATCTTTGGTCAAATGAATAAGCATGCTTTGTCAGTTAGTTAGTAACTAACTTCATTAGCAATAACATCATTAAACACATTGGATTGCCCATTAACTAGTTGACTATTAAATTTAAGTCAGAAACGTTTAAAACCGATCAAGGTCTATTTTCTCAGAAAGTTTAACATCATAGTAATATAATTATGTTAGGCAAAATATCACGGTAAAATAATTAGGCATGTAAAATATCTATTAATTTAAAAAGTAATAATTAATGTAAGTAATTTTTAATAGGTAGTCTATTAAGAAAAATATTTTACTGATTCGATGAATTGTTTTAATATTTATATTTTCTTATTGTGTAATCCGGTGAGATAAGCCAGTGCTGTGGCTTATTTAAATTTTATTGTATATCATAAATACAAACTTTATGTAAACAACACACATGCGTTAGCTATGTCACCATGGTGACATAGTGAAATGAATTGTTTTTATAAAGAAAAGATGTTGTCGTGTCGGTTGCAGAATGGCAAAAGCAATATATTCAAATTTCAAATTATTTACATAGACAATTGTGACATAGAGGATACCAATAAAAACAGTCTAACAACCAAAGAGTATCTTTAACAATCTAAACAGAGGTTGCTACTGACTATTATTCAGTTATAAAAACACAATACCCCCACTATCACTAATAATAGTAAAACAAATTAAAGATTAACCATGCCTAAGGCATTAACAAAATTATAATGCTTCTTTGCACATAAACCTTTTGTGAGCAAATCAGCAGGCATGTCAGCTGTGGGCAAATAATGTAACTTAACTAAATTGTCCGAAACACACTCTCTAATATAGTGGTAGCGAATGTCGATATGCTTCGACCTTTTATGAAACACGGGATTTGACGACAGCTTAAGTGCACTCTGATTGTCATTAAACAGGTTCAAAGTATACATTTTATTGGTAATTTCGAATTGCAGGTTCCTTAAGTACACTGCTTCTTTACAAGCTTCCGAAATACCCATATACTCAGCCTGGCAAGTTGATAAAGCTACTGTCTTTTGCTTCTTACATTCCCATGATATAACACCGTTAGACATTAAAAAACAAAACCCAGTGTATGACCGCCTATCACGAGTGTCACTAGCCCAGTCCGCATCTACAAAACCTTTAATTTCCGAATTTCCATTCTTAGAATACTTAATACCAAGTTTCTTAGTTTTCTTTAAGTATTTTAAGATCCGTTTAGCATAAAACCAATGCTCATTGGTGTGGCAATTGTTAAATTGACTTAAATAACTTACAGAATAATCGCGTAAACTTACGTTTAATTATATCCTGACGTTTCGGGCATGACGTTACACCCGTGGTCGCAGGCAGACTGGCGAGAGAAAGTATCAACACCTTCGAGCTGCGCGGGTTTTTCGAACTACCCGCACTTGATCTTGATTATTCACTTCTAGGCTAGGGTTGTCACTAGGCCTACACACAACACTCACAACATCCAATGGCTTTAAAATGGATGTTTCACCACGCTTACATTTGTAAATCACGGGATTCCACGCGGATGAGATTCCTTGCCCCTCATTTTGATTAAAATTCCGATGTTTCTTAATTTCAATAGCTTCACGTACTTTTCGGCTATGATGTATACGCTCGGTTGAGAGGACTTTCGGGTTATGGAGCTCAATCCAGTGGTTAGGTCCGGACTCCAACAAATGCTCGGCCACAGCAGACTTATTCGTTTGACGCTTTTTAACAGCCGTGATATGTTCCTTGACCCTTTCCGCTATGGTGCGTTTGGTTTCCCCAATATAGGAACTACCACAGCTACAATCGATTTTATAAACGCCCGGTGTGTGGTAAGGTAAAACATCCTTAGGCGACCTTAGATGCCCTGCCACCTTTGATAACGGCATGTAAACGGTTGGTATGGAATACTTATTCAAAAGCGTACCTATTTTGTCCGTTACACCCCTGACATATGGCAAAAATGCTGGTCGCCTTGCAACATCTGGATGTTTCTTCCTCGGTGTTCGTCTGGGGTGCCGTCTGTTCATTATGTAGCCATTTCTCTTCAGAACCTCCTGAACGTGCGACATCTCAATTTCTAGAAAGTCAGGGTCACAAAGGTCATGTGCTCTGTTCTTCAGAGAATTAACCACGGACTGAAGCTGCCGGGGGTGGTGGTGAGACAGAGCGTTCAAATACCTGTCTGTGTGTGTGGGCTTCCTATAGACAGTGTGCGCCAAAGAACCATCATCTCGACCTATCACCTTTACGTCCAGAAAAGGCAAACTGCGCTCCGATTCCAATTCATATGTGAATCTGACTTTAGTATGAATGGAATTGAGATACTGGAGTAATTGCTCAACTTCATGCTTGCCACTTCTCATAACGCAGAAGACATCATCGACATATCGCTTCCATAATTTCACTGCCCATGGTTGCAGATCTATGCTGGCCTCGAAATGCTCCATCCAGATATTTGCTAAAACCGGTGCCACAGGGCTACCCATAGCAACTCCGTCGATCTGGAGATAATGCCCCCCTCGATATATAAAGTAGCTTCCTTCTAAACAATTCCGGAGCAAAACCATGACAGAACTAACTATCCCATTGTCAGCTAGCCTCTTTCGAACTACTTCTAGACACTCTTTAACCGGGACATTGGTGAAAAGTGACTCAACGTCGAAACTCACCATTAAGTCTCCTGGTTCCAACGTTATGTCCTTAAGAATGTCTATGAAGTGACGGGAATCCTTCACGAAAGACGACGTGTTTCCCACAAGCGGCTGCAGCACCGACGCAACATGCTTTGCCAGATCATAAGTAGGCGAGGCGATTTGACTTACAATTGGTCGCAAAGGCACGTTTGGTTTGTGTACTTTAGGTAACCCGTACAATTTCGGTGGTTGCACTGTTTTAGGCTTGTACAAGCGGTTAAAGACGTCTTCCTGAAATAACACCTCATGGTCCCTGATGACAGCCCTAATCCGACGCGTAACTCTGGCAGTGGGATCATATGAGACAGACTTATAGACGCTAGTGTCACTCAATAAAACCCGAATCTTAGCGTCATAGTCGATTGAGTCCATGACCACAGTGGCGTTCCCTTTGTCAGCCTTCAGAACCAGTATATTCTCATTCGCTTTCAAGTTCCTCAGGGCTGATCGCTCATCTGCAGTAACATTACTCTTCGGTAGTGTAGCCTTCCGCAAAATAACCGCAACATCCTGTCTAAGAACCTCGGCATCGCTAGACGGAACCCTGTTACGCATTATTGCCTCCTCAACACTACAGATCGCGGTCTCATATGGAATCCGCTTGGGTGTCAAAGCGAAATTCAACCCTTTTTCAAGTATACTGACGGTCGCTTTTTCAATGTCAGTGGTCGATAAATTAATCACCGTGGAGGTGACTTTATCACGACGATTTCCACCCGCAGTCTCGTTATTTCCATATCGATAAAGCAACTTTTCGTATTTTCTATTATGTACCTCACTTCTATAATACAAAATACGTTCCGCTTGTTCGAAGGTAATCCGATCCCACACATCAAAATCACTACATGATAACACTGCACTACAACAAAATAGGTACGCTTTTGAATAAGTATTCCATACCAACCGTTTACATGCCGTTATCAAAGGTGGCAGGGCATCTAAGGTCGCCTAAGGATGTTTTACCTTACCACACACCGGGCGTTTATAAAATCGATTGTAGCTGTGGTAGTTCCTATATTGGGGAAACGAAACGCACCATAGCGGAAAGGGTCAAGGAACATATCACGGCTGTTAAAAAGCGTCAAACGAATAAGTCTGCTGTGGCCGAGCATTTGTTGGAGTCCGGACCTAACCACTGGATTGAGCTCCATAACCCGAAAGTCCTCTCAACCGAGCGTATACATCATAGCCGAAAAGTACGTGAAGCTATTGAAATTAAGAAACATCGGAATTTTAATCAAAATGAGGGGCAAGGAATCTCATCCGCGTGGAATCCCGTGATTTACAAATGTAAGCGTGGTGAAACATCCATTTTAAAGCCATTGGATGTTGTGAGTGTTGTGTGTAGGCCTAGTGACAACCCTAGCCTAGAAGTGAATAATCAAGATCAAGTGCGGGTAGTTCGAAAAACCCGCGCAGCTCGAAGGTGTTGATACTTTCTCTCGCCAGTCTGCCTGCGACCACGGGTGTAACGTCATGCCCGAAACGTCAGGATATAATTAAACGTAAGTTTACGCGATTAAGACCCGTTTGTCTTTAAAATATGAGTGATAATCGTGAAAGTTTAAATCAATATACTTACAGAATAAGTTATGTCAGGTCTGGACAAAACTGATAAGTACATTAAGCTACCTATAAGTTGCTGATATGGTACTTCGTTGTTTAAATTTTGACTTGAATCAACATGTAACTTATTCTCCATTGGAGTATCAAAAGTTTTGCAATCAGTCATATGAAATTTTTCCAACAAATTATCAATGTACTTTTCTTGGCTCAAAGTGATTGAACCTTCCAGTTTATTAAATGTAACATTCATTCCTAGACATTGTTTCACCTGTCCTAAGTCTTTAATTTGAAAATGGCTTGACAACATGTCTTTGACTTGTTTACATTCATAGTCATCATTTGAATAAATAAAAAAATCATCCACATAGATAGAAAAAATCATCACCATTAAGTTTTGTATATAGGCAAGGTTCTATTTTGGATTTCGCATAACCATTCTCAACCAAGCAAGTGTCTACTTTCTTATTCCAGGCTCTAGAAGCCTGCTTTAGACCATAAATAGCCTTTCTAAGTCTCAAAACCTTTTTAGAACTCTCAGGGCAATCAAAACCATCAGGAATTTGCATATATGTAGTTTCCTCTAACTCACCATTTAAAAAAGCTGTTTTTACGTCTAAGTGAGTAACATCTAATCCTAACTGTACCGCTAAAGAGAATAATAGCCGTAAAGTTGTATGCCGGACAACGGGTGAATAAGTTTCTGTGTAGTCAACACCAGCTTTCTGAGTGAAACCTTTGGCTACAAGTCTGGCACGAAACCTCACTGAATTGTCACTTTCATACTTTTTACGTAATACCCACTTGCATTTCACAATAGTGCTGTCCTTGGGTGCATCGGCGAGTTCCCAGGCTTCATTGTCATCAAAGGATTGCAGTTCATCATGTACGGCCTCCAACCACTGAGCTTTCTCTGGACCTTCCAGCGCTTCTTCAAGTGTAAGATCACAGATATCAGCACCAGTTTCTCTACAGTCGAGGAAAATGAATGTTTAGCAGGTTGCCATAATTCTGAAATTAGTCGTGCTACATTTTCCGACTGCAAGCGACTAGTAACGAACCAAGACATGTCTATAATCGTCAAATAGAAGAAAACAGCATATTTCTATCTTTGTCTGTCTTTGGCATTAACGTCAGTGACAAGTATTGAAGTTGACAGCAATAGGATACTTAATTCCGTGTGTTGTTTTTTGACATTTGTTACTCGAACGCACTAACACGACTAAGGACTGATTTTTCAATACCCAGGCCTACCACTGCGAAAATCAAAAATTCGTAAATTTTGAAGATTTTTCTCTGTCACTCAAACGAAGGCGTCATTAGAGTGAGAGAGACAAATCGTCGAAATTTACGAATTTCGTTTTCGCGGTAGGGCCGCAGGTAACAGTATCTGTCAAATAAATCTTAGCTCTATCCTTTTTTAACTGATGACCTTAGATAAGAATTGAAAACTCAGCCCTTAAAGTAGAATGTTTGGCATGTTTCTTACATTCACAATAGTCCGATAAAAAATGTGTCATACAACGTGCACTTTTTCTTTCACATGCATGAACATAAAGAAAGTGTTATATTTATCTGACAGACAACCTTACCTGACGATTATGAAACAATCCCTTCATCTAATAAGTTACACGAGGAAATGAAATAAAAAACTATTTGCCTGTTTATATTTATTAGTAAATAAATCTCGTTTTAAAAACGAGTGTAGACCCCGTGGTTGTTTATAACAATTAGGACTGCTAAAAAATGGTCTTGCATGGAAGTTACTAGCTCAGTGCAGAGGTCCCATCCCAGGGAGATATCTTCCCATGCTTGATTGCAATGTTGGATGAGGGCTTCGGTTCTCCATTAATTCCGATCCCATACATTTTCTGTAGGGTTAAGATTATGTGATTTAGCCAGCCATATTATTTTAGTCATTTTCGGGTGACGATCGAACCAGGTATTAAGTAGTTATTCTAGCCGTGTGTCTTGCTCGAATGAACAATTAGGCATCTCCTGTTGTGAATACACATTCGCACACTGGGAAGCATATTCTCTTCCAACATCGTAACATAGTCCTCTTGGAGTTCGCCTGACACCGTTTTTTTCTTGATAACGTGTATGCCGCCATAAATTTAAATGCAAGATTTAAACGTTTTCTCATCTGTGAAAATTGTTGAGGACCAATCAAAATCCAAATACTTATTCGTGAGCAAAGTCCGCACGTGCAGTTTTTTAATCAGATTAGGTTGTAATTTTCGCAATATTATATCGAAAGAATCCAAACAATATTTTATAATGATTGAGTTTGACGTATCTTTGTCATTTGGCAGTCATTGACACAATCTGATTACCAAACAAATATAGTTTGAAAATCGAACTACCGTTTCACCCAGCAAGAAATAAAACTAGAAAACTTCATGAGTATGTGACGTAATTTGTCATTATAATACGAACAGATTATGTGGACGATTAAACTGCTAAACAATCATTTTCCTCGACTGTACCTATACAAGTATTTGAAAAACCATACCTCTCTGGTGCGCGCCTTTGCCTCTCGGAACGCCTCACCTCAGGGTCAACCTCCACAACATTATTGATACTGCAAGCTGAGTCTGAAGAATCCTCTTCCTCCGGCTGATATGTGTCATCAACATCATAATAATCACTACCTGAAATCCCTGAAATATTCAAAACATCCCCTGCTGAATCCAATGACATCCTCTCTTTTACCTTCTCCGAGATGGGTTTTTCTTCAATTTCAACTGTGGTAATTTCTGACAAAGGGTTCTCCATCACCACCACATCTCGACTGGTTGTGATGTCTTTGGTTCTAGGAAGATATATTCTATAGCCTTTTATTTCATCTGGATATCCCACAAATATCCCTTGTTCGGCTTTCTTGTGCCATTTGAGCCGCTTCTCCTTGGATATATGCATCATTACAATACTTCCAAAAATCCTGAGATGGCTTAGATCTGGCTTTCTGCCTGTCCAAACCTCATAAGGTGTCTTACCATTCAGAGCTGATACTACAGTCCTGTTAAGTAAATATGCTGCAGTATTAGTCGCTTCTGCCCAAAACTTGTCCTCCAGTTTTGCATCAAATAACAGACATCTAGCTTTCTCGACAAGACTTCTATGGGTTCTTTCAGCCACCGAATTTTGTTCTGGTGTATATGCATTTGTCTTCTGATGTATAATTCATTCTTTACTTAAAAAGTTATCAAAATCTTTATTGCAGAACTCCTTACCTTGATCACTTCTTAGAATTTTAATTTTCTTATTCAGCTGGTTTTCTGTCAAAGCTTTGTATTTTTTAAAACAATCAAACGCTTCACTTTTGTTCTTTATAAAATAAACATACACCATGCGACTATAGTCATCGACAAAGACAATATAATATCTGGAACCTCCAAGAGAAACATTTTGAAACGGGCCACAGACATCGGTGTGTATAATTTGGAGCAGCTCTGTAGATCTGGTGTTACTCTGTGGAAAAGGCAAACGTGTCAATTTTCCTTCACAACACACTTTACACGAGGACTTAGAAATATCTATCTTACTGTCAAGTGTGAGCCCTTCCACGGCGTCCTGCAGTTTGTTCAAATAGTTGCTGTTGCAATGTCCGAGACGACGATGCCATGTCTCTCCTGACTCCTGGCAGCAGCTCCCAAAACATCCTTGACGTTCAACTTGTATACATCATTTATTAAACACGCTGTCGCAACAAGCTCTCCATTTTTATTGTAAATATAACAACCGACTTTCGTAAACTTCACTGTGTTCCCGTTTTTAATTAACTCGCTGACAGATAACAGGTTTGTTGTCAAACTTGGGACACACAAAACATTTCCAACCACGACTTCATATTCACACTTCATTGTGAATGTCGTAATCATTACATCGCCACAGCATTTCACGGGCACCTTTTCTTTATTCGCAACTACAATCTCGGTCGTAGTAAGCTCGCTTGATATGTTTTTCATCCAGTTCTCGTTTGGAGTGAGATGAAAACTTGAGCCCGAATCGACATACCAATCGTCCTTCCCAAAATCGGAACTCATGAACACTGCACTGAACGCAATTTTTTCTTTTTGTTCTCGCAACTTACTATCAGTTGAACTCATATTGTTTTCACTCAATTGACAATATTTACGAATATGACCCGGCATTTTGCATTTGTGACAGATCATCTATTGTTTTGAAAAATTTGAGTTTGACTTTGACGTATGAGCAAAATTGTCTTTGGTCCCACTAGTGTTGTGACCAAACTTCTTTTTCCGATAAATCGCAAATGCTCCACTTACGTCGCCACTGTCCTCTTCCAAATCCATCAATTTGGTTTTTATCGCATCAGCAGATATGGATATACCTGAATGCTCGATCGCCATTATCATTGGCGAATATTTGTCGGATAATCCAGCTAAAAGTAGCGATCCGACCCATTCATCATTAATCTTAAATCCCGTACCATTCAACTTTTGACTAGCTTCTATGACTTGCGTGACATAAGACGTCATAGAGGAACAATTTTCCAGACGAATCGAAATGAGGTTTCTCAGCAAACTAATCCTCCTTGTGAATCCTGAGTCATCAAACAATTTCTTTAGCTTGTTCCAAAGCTCCTTCGTTGTTGTTACCTCTTTATTATGCACGTAAAGCGACGGGTCAATCGTTAAGATTAATTTGGCTTTGGTTTTCGCGTCAACAGCGGTGTCTTCAGGTTCCGTACTTGTCATGTACGCTGAAGTCCCTTCTAAAACAAGAAAGTTTTCCGCCGCGAAAGCCCACTCTGCGTAATTCTCACGCCCTTTTAGTTTAGGCACACTTACGGCATAATTTGTGCTCGACGACGACGACATTTCACAAACTCACACTAAATACACTAGCGCAGCATAACAATTCTCACCAGGAAATAAACTTGCACAACCCTACGGATAAGTTTAAATTCCGAGAATAAAATTAAATTAAATTTTACGTTACTGGGCCCATAACCTATAAAGAAAAGATGTTGTCGTGTCGGTTGCAGAATGGCAAAAGCAATATATTCAAATTTCAAATTATTTACATAGACAATTGTGACATAGAGGATACCAATAAAAACAGTCTAACAACCAAAGAGTATCTTTAACAATCTAAACAGAGGTTGCTACTGACTATTATTCAGTTATAAAAACACAATAGTTTTGAATGTTATGAAGACAATCTTTGTATTGTTATTTTTTTATTTAAACTATCTATATATTTTAGGTTACAATGTTAGCCCACGTTCACTCGATCTAACAAATCAAAGTAAAAATAAAAACACGATCTGTTAATAGTAGCACATCTTTCAGAAACGCCCGTCAATTCATACATTTTGTCGAGTCGCGAGTGACAAAATGTATGTAATTGACAGACTGTAAACAACTTTTTATTTTAAAGCGTGCGAGACTCTAAAACTAACCTTCAGATTCATTCAATCAATATCGGATGGCAGCGCCATCATTATCCAAAACTTGTTGAAGTCGATTCCTCATACCACAAACCATTTTCCAACAAAGATCTGTACCCCGAAGCGAACCCCAAGTTGAAGTGACCACACTCTCTAGGTTTGCCTTTGACCGAACATCCGATGTATCCCAATTGAGAACCATTTGACCCCAAAGGTTTTCTATTGGGTTTAAGTCTGGGCTTTTTGAAGGCCATTCAATAGTAGTCAAGGACTCCTCTTGGGTTTTTAACCACTCCTTGACGACGTGACCTCGATGGACGGCGCAGTTGTCGTGCACGAAGTATATGTGCGAGTCAGGATAAGCAACTCGCACAGAAGGCAACATCACGTCGCGTAAAACCTCCAAGTATCCTTGACTATTATTGCGACTTCCAACTTGAACCAGCTCCCCGGGCCCCATCGATGACATCCAGCCCCAATACCCTAAAGTCAAACGACCACTAGCCCTACATGGTAAAAAGTTTTTTTCACAATAACGCTCACCTTTTTTTCTCCATAAAATTTTACGGCCATCTTTATCCGACTTAAACGATTTTTCGTCAGTAAATATCACTACGTTATTACACCAATCAAAGTCTAGATATCTCGTGGCAAACCGTAGTCTGTTATCTTTGTGATCCCTTGTCAGCGCAATTTTTTTCGCGGGTCTTCTACGCCTGGCTGCTGTCACACGGGTGCTGAGAAACGGGTCCTTTGAGTGTGACGCAACAACGTCCTGATGAAGCATGGACGCGTCAGTATACGCTCCAGGCTTCGGGCCGAAAGGCTCCGATTTAACATTTCCCGTCTCAGCAAACCGGCGAACCCACAGCTGCACTGTTGGTCTCTGCAAATTAAATATAATATAAGATTAACATGTTTCGTAATAAATTGAACGTCAAACGTGTCAAAATACTAGGTACATAATAGGTAAATGATTATATTTTAAATTGAAATCTTCTTATTCACACAAGAAGCATGCGTTTCTTTTACTAAGTAGGTAGCTATATATAGTATTACTTACTGATATCATTAATCTTCGTGCGATTTCACTTAATGACACGTTCTGTTTGTAGAGGAAAATAATTTCGGCCCGCTTCAATTCCGAAATATGCGTATTCTCCATTTTCATTCATCAAAATCTATAGGTAACAAAAAGTAAAAAGCACAATGCTGGCAAGTTGCAACGAAGGTCGGTTAGCAATGGAATGAAATTTAATGCGATACCCATAATATTGCTATAACGATATATATATTTTGCGGGTAGCTTAATCAAATATCCAACTCATTCAAGTATTTAGAGGTAATTGGCGTCAAAGAATTTGAATGACAGGCTACGATATTAAATATAATTAACTTTGAACCTTAATACTAATGACGCAAAGTTGTAATTAACGTGAAACTAGACAATAAACTTTTATAAAATAAGGCGACATATGTTTTAGCCTTTAGGCGAAATTGAATCTTGAACCAATGTATTTTGGTCTTACAGTGCGAACATATTACTAGTGTTATCTGTATTATTTAGTAAAATACATTTTATAATCATTATGGTAAGGTAGAAAATACAAAATCTTAAATTTTAACTATCACGCACACTGGCACAGAACTTCTTCGCAGTGTGTGTCGTGCGTCTGAGATAGCTTGTTAGTGTGCGGAGCCTGTAAAGGGCACTCTTTTGTCGACTGTACTCGAAAAACCGTTCAAGTGGAAAATAATCATTATTTATTTCTTACGTCTTTTACCCTACTTGCATTGCCTTCAGCATAATCAATTAAAAAACATATTATTTTAATTACTGAACCAATTTAACTTTATCCGCGCGCACTCAGGGCCACTCGAGTGACACAAATTTACAATGTGCACATTCCCACACTTGTGCTGGCAAATTACTTTACAGAAAACTCAATCATCGCTATTGGCTTGCGTTCATACTTCAATGCCTTCATGAGAAACCGCGATACTATCCTGCCAGAAGAATGTAGTTCTTAATCAGTTGAGATAAGGGCAAGGTTGATCGGAATTTTGCCGGTTAGCGGTAGATCAAGTCGGTGCATAATCGAGTGGAAGCGTGCGCGGATGTGATTATGCACTCGAAGAAAAGAGTTTAGTAATATAATATAAGTTTGGTATGTTTTAATTTGTGGGAATATTCTCAATTTGTATTTTAAATAGGTCTGGATTTATTGGGAAATTATGCAATGAATAATTATTTAACCCTTAATTCGACAGAAATAAGGAATGGTCGTGTGTTTAAGCCTCCTTGGTACTATCCAGTCTTAATAATTCTGGTTCGAAGAAAAATACAAAAAGTGGGTGGCCATGTCCAGTAGGTATTTTGAACGTTGTCGAATTAAAGGTTTAGTATATATATATTCTTTTGTTTTACATAAAAAATGACATTTTGTTATACGTTACAGAGAACATAAGTGCCCGTTCAATTCCTTACTTATTTATTTAAAAACACAACGGACGGGTCAAAAACCAGTAGATTCGAACATAGAAGAACAGAAAACATAGAATCTGTTTTATCTCCTACATTTTGAATTAGTAAGTTAAGTACATACATACTTTCTTATAATCGTAAGAAATTAAAGCTATAAATAAGTACCTAAATACACATATCAAACCCATTTAAGCAACCAATAATATGTACAGAGGCAATGTAAGTACGTAGCTACGCAAAATCGCTTTGCCATCACAACACCCTCCCCCACATTCATAAATCGAGCCGCGGAACTCAATAAATGTTTTATTACGAGTTTTATTAGCTGTAATATAAAGGAATGACACAGATTAAAACATCACGGCGGGCTGAGGGCGCAAATCGCTGGATAAACGCAATATCGCGCCCCCTGGGGGTGGCAGAGGCCAGAGGGGGGACCATCGGTGGGGGGGGGGGGGGAGTCGGTTACGCAATTAGTACTAACCAACCGACGAGGTGAGTTCATTTCAGCTGACCAGTTGGAGTATGCGGCTGTTTAAAATTAATTTGAGGTAAGTTCTGTAGTTAGTAGCTACCTACTTTTAGGAGCCCGTTTTCGTATGCATTTCACAATACTTATAGTTAAAAAATCATTACGAGTAATATGCTATTCCAGAATCGGTTTCTCGCAGTTATATTGTCAATTTGTCAGAATATCAGATAGACGTGGGAACAAAAATAAGTATAACAATACAATAAAAATATTAGACTTAATCATAAGATGTAGAATATACTGACTATACAGAGTAAATAAGATTTAGTAAATACGTCTGAACCCACGTACGTCTACCACAATCCCAAAAATATACACAAAGAATAATTTGCTTAGAATTTTTGATATTCTTTGCTCACGGTTGGTCTTAAGATCAAAGCTAGTTGCATAGGTGTATGTATGACCTGGTACGTTATAGTGTGAGTCATTCGACATTATTACAGTTTATCTAATACATATGTTTTACCTATTATCTACCTTGCAGTTGATCACACATTTGCATTCCTGCGCTCCCAAAAACATTAGCGCTCCCAATAACAACTTTTGCGTTTCACTGCTCATTCAAACGCAAAAGTTGTTAAACATTTCTTTAACAAGAATTATATTGAATAGATAATAGCGTGTTTTATGATCCGGGATCAAATGACAGCGTCAGCCGCAGGGCTCATTAGCGGGCAATTACGCCAGGCCGCGTCCAAAACAAAGAGGCGGTACAATGGCTGTCGCGCGCACGCCGGCTCCGCGGGACGCAGCTCGGGTTACACAGCTGTTAAGAAAAGGGGTAAATCTCATACAAATTGAATGGATCTTGTACCCTTATTCAGTAGTTACAGTGTTGTAGGCAGTCTTAAATGTTACCCATTTAACAATTTAAGTAATATTATAAAAAACCAGCCAAGTGCGAGTCGGACTTGCGAGCTGAGTCTGCCGTAAATCGGTGCCACCGTACAACGATTTTTATGTATAAAAAACTACTAGGTAGATCTCGTTCAATCAAACCCATTTTCAGTGGAAGTTTAGGTTCTACAAAGTTTATTTTGAAATACATATGTCAAACCAATCACAGGACACAATGATTGGCGGTTGGGCCCGATAGTGTGGAAGGCCTATTAAAAAAACACAATTATACTACTTTATTACATAAGTCACCGTCAATTGAAGTTGCAAATGTGAACAATGTAAGCAAACCTAATGTTAATTTCTAATCTACGTCATTGAATACTGCTCTGTTCCATGCCTTTGGCGTTCTCTCTTCCTGTAAAGGTGCATTCAGACCAAAAAAGCATTCGCTGTTCTATCCCCCGCTCTACGAAATCAACGAATCACGTTTCGTGTAACGATCGAATTTCTTAGAGTAGGGAGATAGAACAGCGAATGCTCTTTTGGTCTGAACGCACCTTAAGACGGAATTGACCAACTTCTGAAGAGCCGTAAGGATCGGCTTACCACCCGCCTTCAGAAGCTCAACTTTCTTCCTCCTCAGACGCCTTGTTATTTTTGAGCTGTTCAAGAGCCATTCTAATCTCGCACAAGCTGATGTCCGGGATGTCTTCTGTATAGTGTCGGGTCAGTCTAGCTCTGAGGTCTTCCGCTAGATCAACTTCGGGTCTGCTAGTTGACGTGTACAGCTGTACATAAAAACCCTCTATCTCACTCAGCAGCTCAGATTTGGATCTGACAATTCTACTATCTTCAGTTTTTAATTTGGCGAGCTGGCTTTGCCCAACAGACAGATCCCTTGCAAAAACTTTAGAGCTCTAGTTCCGCTCCATGGTCTCTTCTATACACTTGGTACGGAACTGGCGCAAATCGCGTGTGACGAACTCTTGCCATTAGATTTACATTATCCTAAAACATTAATACTATAAAATTACTAATATTTCTTTGAACGGTTTGTTTATAATGTTCACAACTTCCATTAACGACAACTTTATGAATTTAATGATAATTCGCAGTAAACGATTTTATAGTTGTTTATGCCAAAGGAACTTTAGCAGTCATTAGATCAGCCTTTATCTTCAACACGAAGTAAATGTAGTCAAGCATACTACTGCCCGACACGCTAATGCCAGTTCACTTTCTGTTTTATCCTCTATTTTTACTTGCATAAGGGTAAGATGCTAAGAAGATATGCTTTTGATTTTGACAGTGTCGAACCCTGGGAGTGGACTTGGACGTCCTTACTTCCTTCAACAGCCTCTCAATACCGTCCCCAAATGACGGTGCAACGACCATTTCACCATCGTCCGACCAGGATGTGACCGGCTACAGCTGATGCAGTAGCGAAAACGCGAAAGCAGCCACACATACTCCAGGAGGTGTATCGTTTGTATTTGTATATGCATTCATTCGGCGTTCTTACTTCAATCGTAAATTGATGACAGGTAGTATGGATACCTTGACGATGTGTCTTGTGTATCGTCAGTGTCGGCGACTGCAGCCGCGACCAATTAGCGGCCGAGGGGGGGGGGGGGGGGGGGAGGCGGCCGGGGCGGGCGGGGGAGGGGCGGGGCGGCCCCGCCTCGCGGAGGCCTCGCCACTAATTCCATTAGACGACTATACACGCCTGCCCGGTGACCTCAGGAATACGATTGAAGACGATTGGGATCCTTAAGAGGTAGGTATTTGATTTGGTAACGAAACATGCTATTGGAAAAGCTGGTGGCATAGTTTCCACTTGTTATTATAGTGTGATGTGTTGGTTATCGTAAATACGAGTAATAATAGTTACTATGTTGTGGAAGTAAAACAATTTTAATTGGTAATGAGCATAGGTACCACTGCTAATTATTAATTCTTAATTTCACTGACAACGCTGAGCTGTTGCTACGAGTAAATACTATACAAGGGTGCATGCGAGGATACCGCAAGATTTTAATGCTGAATTCCTGAGCATATTTAGAGTATTTAATGTTACATAAAATTTCCTGGATTCGGCTTAGTTCCAGAGATAATTAACCTTTTTTCGAAAAAAGAATTCGGCGTAACTCGTCATAAAACTTCTTTTTGATTACAAAGCTACCACAATTTGTTCTAATATTACCACACCTTTTGCCTGACAATCAAAAAATAAGAATAGACTTGACAAAAAAACCTGTCCCTAAAAAAACGTTTAAAAAATTAATTTTAACAAATTGTTGTTAGGTATGATAAAAAGTGTTGGAAATGTTAAAAAGTATTCAAAAAGTAAAAAAAAAATGAAAAAATCTTTTTTTGGTGAATTTGACATTAGGTTTCATAATATTTTTTGTTTATTTTGATGTCTAGAATGCATAGTTAAAATCTTGCGGGTTTCCTCGCGAGCAGGGTGCTCGCGTGCTCGTAGAGCTAAAATCATATTTTCGTTATCAGTTGCGCGAGCCTGATTCA